>CALNHX010005345.1:0-108812 GCA_940337035.1 Agriotes lineatus | reverse complement strand
GACACTGTACAAAATAGAAAGTTGAAAAGAAAAATTTTCACATATAATCTCATAAGAGCATGAATTCTTTCCGGAAGTTTTTTTGAGTGCGTTCCAACAACGTCGTATTAATTTGCCTGAGCGGGACGCGAGGGCAAATTAGGACGTTGTTGAATGCACGAAAAATAATTTCCGGATATGAATTAATGCTCGAATGCAGATTCGGTAAGAAAATCGTAACGACACAAACCCTAAAAAGAAGTCATGTCTACCTACAAAAAATTTCCAAGAAATTTTGTTGTCTTGGTTATGACTCTTGAACTAATTTTTCTATTGGTCATTAATGAGTGTCGTACGATTTTCTCTAAAATTTTAAGCATAATTTAAAAATGAATAATATACCGGGTGTTTTATTTAAAATAAAAAAAATTGATAGGGACTTTCCGTATAACCGGAAGTGATATCGCAGTCAAAATATTGTAGTTGTAGTCGCTCTTGCACATAAAATCCATGGACAAAGTTTCAGATTTTCAATTTTTTAAGTTCCTTATAATGCCCAATAAAAAAGGAGTTAATAAAAAAAAGAAAAAAAAAGATTTTTTTAAACAGATACTCAACTGGAAGATCACCTATCTCACATCAATGCACATTAAAAATTTAATAAAAATGTAAAAATTCGTTAGAGCCGTTTTTGAAAAAAACTGAAAAATCACAAAAGTATACACCATATACTCCTCGTTATGCGATTTTCTTCAAAAGGTTGCTGTCGCATCTAGATAGTACACAAAACTTATACAGGGTGGAAACCATAGTCGGCCACGACTATATAAAAAAGACCATTTTTCAACGATTCTAATGATATACCACTTGACATAGTTATTTTTACTTCCTTTTACAATGAAGGAAGTATTGGATTCATTCCAAAAATTCGAAATTGAGTTTTCAACAGATCTTCACGTTTTAGAGTCCCCTGAAACCAAAAATTTTTTTTTCATTGGTATGTGTGTCCAGGGCCGTCGCTAGACTTTTGGCCGCCAGGTGCAGGTTTATAAATTGTTGCCCTTATGTTTGTAGGTATGTATTAAAAACAATTGGCTAAATTTAAAAAATGTTTTTAAAAATATATAACATGGTTAAATATACTGTGTTGGCTAAGAGCGTGGTGTCTTTCTTTACTTTTAATTATTAGTTTGCCACATTAATATGCACTGGATACACGTTGCTGTGCCTTAAATTTGTACTGAACCTTCAAGTATTGGATCAGTTTTTTAAATTACAAATTGCCCTATTTTGTATTATAATGTCAATAATTACTATTATAGATAGTTCCTGAAAACTTAACAGTGGTGGATTCTTTTATCTAGTTACTTGTTTTCTAATATTTTAAATACTTATGTCAACCAAACGTCATAACAGATTTGAAATTCATATAACAAATACAGATTGTTTCCCTATTACACAACAATATTAAAAACACAGTAAGTAATTCTTTGATAACTAATTCACTTATATAGTCTTTTATTTGCCTTTTTCTAGTAATTACCTTTCAATTGATCTCCACAACGTTCAAGATGTAAACCAACCTGCTTTTCTATGCCTACTGATACAATCTCTGACGCACCTTCCCGCAATGAAAGGTTTCTCCTATAAACAAGACGTCTCCAACTGTCCCAAATCAGTAACTCTAACCCTCTAACCTTCCCTCAGAATGTAGCCAACGGTCCAAATCTGCAGATACTGACTTTCTTTACTGCCGCTGCCAAACTTCTTTTACTGCCGCTGCCAAACTTTCTGGAACATACCCTCTTAACTGATGGTGCTCCTCTGGAACTCTCCCTTATCACTCAACAGCTAGATGTAATCCAATTCAATTAATGTCTGACGTTAAATGTATTTTTCCAATAAACTTGACTTCATATTCTTCTCCAGTTGTTCACTTTTATAGATTAATTCTGCTTGCTTATTATTTTTAACGACATACTTGTAACCATCCTTAGTTTTATATCTGTTATTCTTCTTATATGTTTAAATATTCTTATATCTTTAACTACGCAAATTTTATAATTACCCTTTTATTTTTCAAACAAATTTATAATAAAATAGGGTTAATACTTTTAATTACTCCAAATAATTTTCGTTATATTTTTACAAGTTGTTATCAATAATTTGAAGAAAATTTCTTAACTACCTCATTTTCCTTTTTATACACTCTAGTCTTATCTATTTGAGTTAAACCTAGTAACATTTTATTTTATTTCAAATTAAGCATTTGTCATTCGTTTTCAAACTGTAATTTATGCAATATTATTTTGTTTTTAAATCCACCTGTTTTGCAATAGCTATTTTTCATTCACATTTTCACCTTATCTCTGAATAAATCCAAATTATTTTATTAACCAATGGTAATCCCTTTTAAAATAAATTTGATTCTAACTACATTAAGGTCGTATCATAACAATACATATACTATATACTACATAGTAACACATACATAATACATACATAAAAATAAAACTCTAAAAAATCTGACTCAGGCAAAAATACATAGGTAGGTACATAAAAAAAACTAAATATATTCTCGAGCTTTTTTCAGTAAGCAGACTTATTATTTTATCATAATTTAAATTATTGGCAATTTCATGTTCGATGGAGATTAATGCCAAACCAGTTAAACGTTCCTGTGACATATATCATCTGAAATAATTTTCGATTATTTTTTAATTTCGAGAAACTTGGTTCCCCAGAAGCATGGGTAAAGTGAATAAGATTCTAAGAGATATTACTAAATTAGGGAAAAGTGTTTTCTACATTATTTTCTGTTATGTATTTAAGAGTATTTAAAGGATTATTAGTTTCATGTTCCTTTGATCCAATCAAAGTCATAAATGAGAGCAGCTCATCTTTAAGCTCCAAACCGTTTATGCCACTATTGAAACTATCAGTATCAGAGAAGTATGTACGCATGTTTTGTAGAAGACATATCGCGTGGCGCTTTCTTCACGAAAACATTGGGTGTTGGGAATACAAATAGAGTTTGTTCTGCATAAAACTTAAATAAGGTAAAGTTTGATTCCACATAAATAGAGTGATATTTTGGTTAAAGGATAAAATAAATAGAAAATATTGCGGAATGGGACGTTTCGCCGCCGCCGTTTCGCCACCAGCCGTTTCGCCGCCGGGCCAGTTCGCCGCCAAGGTTAACGATTTCAAATTTATAGAATGTTAATGTCTACATTTAAGATTATTTTCAAAACAACAAATTCCGGGTGAAATTCGGCGCACGGTCCGGTCTATTCCGCATGCGCTGTCAGCGAAGTAAGGTTTATGGTACGATCAGCGTCCGTCAAAATGTTGTGGGTGTCGCTATCGTCTCGTAATTTTTAAAGCAATGTTGTTGCGCTCTCGGCGGTGGTTCAGGTTAATGGTTTATGTTAGTTGTTAGGTCTTGATGATTTTTTTAGAGAAAAAATACGAGAGAGAGTCTGTTCAACGTTACCTTTTTCTGTTCACTGTTACATTTTTGTGCATGCGCACTAGACCGGACCGTCCACCGAATTTTTACCCAAATTCCTTAACGTACCTAATTCGAAAATAACTACACGTCTTTTTGAGTATGATTGAGTATGATTACGTATTTAAGTCTTATATTTACTAACTCGACTCCTATATCATATAATAAAAAAATAGTATAATATTTTGTTAAGAAAAATAGCCGCCCCCCAAAAAATGGCCGCCCGGTGCGGCAGCACGTTCGCACCTGCTGTAACGACGGCCCTGTGTGTGTCTGTCTGCCTGTGTGTCTGTATGTGAACAGAATATCTCAAAAACGAAAAGAGGTATGGCGTTGAAACTTCATATATGTGTTTTGTGTACTATCTAGATGCGACAGCAAGCTTTTGAAGACAATCGCATAACCGGAAGTAGGTGTGTACAGCTTAAAATTCTAGAGGAAATTTGTCTCCAACTAACGCTCTATTTTGTACCGTTTTTGCAGAATTTGTAATTTTTGAAAATTTTTGACAAATGCTTAAAATTTTAAAATCAAATTTTTGGCTAATTATAAGATCACTGTAAAAGGAAGTTGTGTGCGTGTATCACACCAGACTTTTATAAATAAATAAATTTTGGCCATTTTTCTCTTTTTGTTTTCGAACTGTTCAAGTAGTAGGCTATGGAAGCAATTAATAGATGCAAGCGACAATTATTGACAGGTGCATATCATTTAGTTTCTAATTAATGTTGATTGAGGTTTCGTAAATTATCAATATGAATTTTTCTAATCAAGAAAAGCGTGATATGATTGAGTGTTACATTTTGTGCCATAAAAATGCCGTACAAGCTGCACAACAGTATTTCGAACGGTGTTTTGATCGTCGCCAGCCTTCTCTACCTACCTTTAAGAAACTGTATGATTAAAAACCTAAAATTAAAATATAAAAATTTAAACGCCCCAATGTCTAAATAATTAATAATTTAATATAAAATTAAAGAAAACTTTAATGAAATAAAAATTCAATTTAAATATATTATACACTTTTGACTAAAAATCAAAATGTACTTAAATAAGCCCCCCTAATGCTAAATAAGTAAGGTTTATCCATATACCGGGTGTCCGTTCTCAAAATCGAACATAGGCGATTAACATTGTATTGAACGTTTTTGCCGATTCCTGCTCGCCAATTCAACTTACAGGGAAGGTAATGGTATCAATGGAAAGATAAAATTATTACGCATCAAATGATATCAATAATAATATTCAAGATGCGATTTTTATTTTAAAATACTAATTTAAAACTTGAGAATTTTTACAGATGCAGTGGGAAAAGTGAGAGCAGTAAGCAAGACAAAGGAAGGTCTTTTAGTCGAAACATTTAAAGATCGACAAAGCATCCTTTCTAATAACATTTGCTACACCCAGACTACCAACAAAGATTAACATAGCATTCTACAGTCTTCCCGTACAACAATTTATTCCACAACCTCTACGATGCTTCCGATGCCAAAAGTTTGGTCATTCGTCGATTAACTGCAGGCAACCACAAATATGCATTTGTGAAAAACCCCTTCATGAGGGCCAATCTTGTGAGTTACCCATGAAATGTATTAACTGTGAAGGAGGTCATTCAGCTCGCTCAACGAACTGTCCTGTCTGCAAAAGGGAGATGGAGATACAAAAGTTTAAAACGGAAAATAAATGCAATTATACCGATGCTAAGTATGAAGTAATGAAATTGCATCCGCAGATGTTTACCATCTCCTATGCTAAGGCAGCATCACAGCAAATAGTCACTAAGGAAAATATTATAAAATCCATAATTCCGGAAATAAAGGAGATTCTGAAGACAGAAATAGAGCAAGTAATAAAAGCAGCGTTAAAAGCATCTAACGTGCCTGCAGATACGCAAATTCACACGGGTTTGCACCCGGAACTGTCACGGGCACCAATAGAACCTGGAAGCTCTAAACATTCTCCGCAACCTGAGCCTGAAGGTATGGATACCCATACAGCCTTTGAAAAGAGGAAGAGAAGTGCATCTCCCCCAAAGGGTCCCTGCTTGAACTCCAGTTTAGAATCGATAGACCTAATGGTTCTAAAAGAAACAATTAAAAAAAACCAGGTCGACCTAAAGGGTCTACACGCAAAAAGAAATAGTTTTTAAATTTATTTGTGATACTCAACTGTGATAAAAACTCTAGTCGATACAATTATATTTATATTTATTCATTAATTTTATACATACTTATTTATTATATTTTAATTATGAATAATAACAATTTACGTACTAACAACGATGGTGTACAACACACGAGTTTGCATAACGCTATATCGACTAACAATAACCTACACCAGTTACACAATACTCAACACTATAATATGATACAATGGAACTGTAACGGCTTCTACAACAAATTGCCTGAAATCCACATGTTGATTCATGAATACTCCCCTTTCTGCTTGTGTATTCAGGAAACAAGATTTCTTCAATCAAAAGAAGCCACACTTCGAAACTACAATATTTTTAGAAAAGATACAGCTGATGGTGAAAGAGCCCACGGAGGCGTAGCCATTTTAATTAAAAACAATTGTGTTGTCTCACATCTTCCCATTAACACCAATCTACAAGCTGTAGCCGTTGAAATGACCTTTCCTATAAAAATAACTATATGTTCAATATATTTACCTTACCTCAACTGGACTACACAAGACCTTACAGACCTTATAGTACAGCTTCCACAACCGTTTTTATTGCTGGGCGATTTCAACGCCCAAAGCCCCTTATGGGGCTCCCCAGAGCTAAACCAGTCTGGTCGCCTTATCGAAGAACTATTAGATGATCCAGCGATTGGTTTATTAAATACCAACTCAGCTACACATTTTTCTTCAAGGTACGGCACATTTTCTGCTATAGATCTGTCCATTTGTTCAGCTACTCTTCTATCAACAATATCATGGTCTGTTGATTCTGATCTCCATCATAGCGATCACTTTCCAGTTACACTAAAATTTGAAAACCTTCGGCTAGACGCAACTTACTTGGCAGAAAAATGGCTACTCCATAAAGCCGATTGGCGCAGTTGCCAGAGTATATTAGAATCTGAAAGGCAAATTGAATATTATTCTTCAATTGGTGAAATCACTAACTTACTGTGTAATGTAGCTAATCGATGCATTCCGAAACGCTCAGGTGGATTCCTACCTAGACGTCCTGTGCCTTGGTGGTGTGGTGAAGTTAAAACTGCAATTAAGGAGAAGAAACGCGCATTACAACTATTTAAACGGCATCCTACCCAAGAAAACCTTATTTTCTTTAAACAAAAAAGAGCTGCTAGTCGAAGAGCGATTAGAAATGCCAAAAAGGAATCGTGGAAAAATTATATATTTTCACTTGCAAATAGTATTGCAGAATTCTTTTCTCAATCGAGTAATATAGATATAGTAGAAAACATTATACCAAATTTCAATTTTAGTACTTACCACAATCTTCCTTATAACTCTCCATTTACGATAGACGAATTTGAACAGGCTATCGCAAAAGCCAAAAGCAACGCTCCGGGTCCCGATTCTATTCCGATAAGCTTCATTACACACTTGCCTAAAAAAATAAAACATTGTCTTCTGAAACTACTAAATAATATCTGGCATGATGGAGACTTGCCTGAATCTTGGCATAGTGCCATTGTAATCCCAATTCCTAAGGTGCACAATCCGACAGAACCAGCACACTTCAGACCGATATCGCTTACTAATTGCATTGGTAAACTGCTAGAAAGGATGATTAACTATAGATTATGTTGGATATTAGAACAACGAAACTTACTAGCTCGTTATCAGTTTGGGTTTAGGAAAGGTCGCTCAACCACGGATGCTATAGTGTTTATTGAAAACGTAATGAACAACTGTTTCCTCCACAATCTCCACGCTTCTGCTATCTTTATTGATATCAAAAATGCGTTTAATACGATACGACATTATGACGTACTTCGTCAACTATATGACTGGGGGCTCAGAGGAAGCCTGCCGATAGCAATAGAACGCTTTCTACGCAACAGAACCATTAACGTCAGAATTGGTGATGTTCTATCAGATGCTTATAATCTGACGCACGGAACACCGCAAGGATCTCCACTAAGTGCTACCCTATTTTTAGTTGCAACTAATTCTGTTCTTTCTTCTATTAGTAAATCTGTGTGTTACTGTGCATATGCAGACGATATAGTTTTGTTTAAAGTTAGTAATTCAAATGAGGTTATTCAAACAACCTTGCAAGCTAGCTTTAACCAACTATCATAAGCGCTTTCTGGTCGCAATCTGTCTATATCTACAAGAAAAACTAAATCAATGCACTTCTGCAGAAAGAGATCTACCTGCACTGCCATCCCTAAATTTAGATTAGCAGAACAGGAAATAGAAAATGTAGAAACATTTAAATATCTAGGAGTCTTCTTGGACAAAAAACTCACATGGAAAGCTCACATTGATAAACTAATTTGTTCGTGTAAGAGAATCCTTAATATTATGAAGAGTTTATCCCATACCAACTGGGGCTCAAACCGGGACGTCCTTCTACTCCTACATAAAAGTCTTATACTCTCCAGAATCGACTACGGATGTGTTGCATACGCTTCTGCAAAATGCAGTAGATTGGCACCCCTAAATGTCATCCATAACCGTGGTATTAGATATGCCATAGGAGCATTCCCTACTTGTCCAACTGCAAGCTTATACGCAGATTCTGGACTATTACCTCTAAATTTAAGGCGCGAACTGATTATTGCCTCATACCGAATACGATTGCATGCACATCTCACACATCCTGTTCTGGCTCTCTTCAAGGATAATACTTTTTCTAGTCGATACCAAGAAGAAAGTACAAGGTATAAGTCATCATCGTGTCGATCAGCAACTGCAATGACGACTCTCGGTCTTACAGAACGCCAACTGCACAAACCTGAAGAAGAGGTAGAACCACCATGGTTCAATAAAATACCAAAAATTAGACTAGATCTCCTAAAAATAAATAAAAAAGACGTAAATCCCAGCATGCTCAAACAATTATATCTATCGCTAATTCATAGATACGATGATCATCAGTTGATTTTTACGGATGGTTCTAAATGTGATACAGGCACTGGGTATGCAATAAGTTGCGGAGATACTATAATTAAACGTTCTCTTCCCAATTTCGCCAGCGTATTTACCTCCGAGTCTTTTGCCATCCTAGCAGCACTCCGGCTTTGCGTAGAAAGCAATCATCCTTCATTTGCAATTTGCACAGATTCTTTGTCTGTGCTTGAAGCTTTAAGCAATCCTTTTACAATGGAGCCAGTGATAATAAGTATCAAATCTCTGTGCACCACAGTACTGAAATCCAATAAAAAACTAACGTTTATATGGATACCAAGCCACACTGGCATAGCTGGCAATGAAAGGGTAGACTCCGCCGCAAAAGATGCTGCTGCTGGAATTAACACTACACCCGATTCATCATGCACTATAAAAGATATGCGGTTATACATTAAAAAGTTAATATTTGTAAAATTTCAGGAGTTTTGGAGCAACTGTAGAACGTACCTCAAAAATTTTCTACCGGCAGTAGTCTTTTTACCTACCCCAAACATATAGCACGAAAAGACCAGGTTGCGTTAACGAGGATTCGAACGGGACATACATGCCTGACTCATAGATTTCTATTGTTAAGAGAAAATCGGCCGATATGCAGCGACTGCAACATGCCGTTGAGTGTAAACCACATCTTATTAGAATGCAACAAATATAGGCGGGTTAGAGGATTCAATGAAGAACAGCCACATGACACCATAGCCAGCATCCAAATCTTAAATTTCTTGAAGAAAACTGAATTAATTGAGTTAATTTAAAGAAAACCTAACATGAGATACGAAGACACAAAAGGGCTAATAGCCACAGAAGCTGATGCCCTTAAAAAAAAAAACATTGAACAACATCGCGGCGTACGTAATACGTATAAAGTATAAATATTATTGGCATATTCGTATAATAATATCGAGAATAAATGCAATGTTATATCAATCTAAAAGAAGACGAAACAGATCCAGAGGCCTAATCCATCATGTGGACGATGACGATGACGACGAGACTAAGTTTCCATATTGTTTATTATATTATATTATATTAAAAAAATATATTATATTAACCTTTAATGTTTGAAAAGAGCATTATTAGCCTGTTCTGTATTGCGCATTGAAAAGGTTGCAGTGAACCTGTATCTGTTAGTTGTAGCTGGGATCGTCATAAAAAGGTCTGACCAATATCATACAGTGACAGCCAAAAAGTCGGCTTCATATACGAAGGTTTTTTATTTTTTATTTTTCAAAAAAACTTTTTACAACAATAATTTGTATTTGTCTAAAAATCTATTTAGCCCGTACCATATATACCGAGTGATGTTTACTTATTTAGAAAATGGAATTTTTCGAAATTGCCAAAATCCCTAAAGTGCTATTTTTCGGAAATTAAGTAAGATATTAATGAGATTTTATAGCGTGCGTTTGTTTTAGATAAAGGCTAATTTTTTAAAGTATTTTTCAAAATTTTACTTGCCGGGACTTAATTTTAAAAGTGAATTTCTTTTAGGTGAAACCTTTAAAGATTTATAATAAAAAAATAATATAAAATGTTAATTACGCCTTTAGATTTTATATTATTTACCGAAAAGTAATATGATCGCTTAATTTTTACGTTTTCGATGCAATGCGCTTTTTAGAAGGAACATTTTTCAATGATAATTAATATCTATTTAATTATTAAATTTAAAAACTCTAATCTAGCTTTGTCAATGAATTACTATTTCAAAAATACTGTAAATGTGTTTTTACAGTTGTATAAATTAGGAGATTTTTCGTTATCCAGTTTACATGTTCTAAAAAATCACCTCATTTAGACAGCTGTAAAGGAAGATTAACAGGATTTTTGAACAGTAAATTATTAACAGGGCTAGATTAGAGTGTTAAAATTCATTTAAATGGATATTTATAATTATCATTGGAAATATTTCTTCTAAAAACCGCCTTGCATGGAAAACGTAAAACATTTAACTTTTTGGTAAATAATAAAAATCTAAAGGAGTAACATCTTATATTATTTGTTCTAATTATAAATATTTAAAGTCTTCATCTAAGAAATTCGAATTTTAAAAGTAAGAATTGGTATGCAACATTTTGAAAAATATTTAAAAAAATTGAAAAATTAAATTTTTCCTAAAGTTAAAGAAAAATAGGTATTTTCTGGCCTTGAGATTGATAAGTTAACTAAAACTAACACACGCAAAGAATCTCATTCAAATTTTATTTAATTTCCAAAATTAACACTTTTGGATTTTGACAATTTCGAAAACCCCATTTTCTAAATAAGTAAAAATCAATCGGTATATATAATAGGAGCTAAATAGGTTTTTAGACAAGCACAAATTATTGTCGTTTTTGAAAAATCACAAATAAGAATGTTTCCCATATGATGCCGACTTTTTGGCGGTCACTGTATATGAACCACTAAATTAAAATTAAAAGACAAGGTTTATGATAGATAAATTAAACCATGTAATGCCTAATTATTAATAACCTGAAATAAGCTGAGACGTGATATCCACATGGGCTATTGAGTTATGAAGTTAAGTAAACTATTACTGTACACTTGATATTAAAGACATCTACATAACCAGTATTGGGTTTGCGCAGAAAGAGCGGTTACAAATTTATTACAATTATAAATGCATATCCCCACCGGAGTAAACGAGTTTTATTATTTACTTAACAAAACATAATTGGAGCGCTGGGTACTTTAATAAAGATTTGAGCAAGCTTATGTCGAAAGTAATTTTGATAACAAACTAAATTCAAATGAATAAAATCATTTATATATCCACATAAAAATCTATGAAAGTTAATCAATAATTTTTAAAGCAATCGAACTATAATAATTTCATTCATTTGAACCTCCAAATATTGATTAGGTAACTCGCAAAAGCATATTCATTGTTTATCAGAATATGAACAAACTGGTTCTTTTTAAAATTTCAAAATAATGAAAAAAGAGGTGAATATCTTGGTAATAATAAAGACGTATTATTTAGTATGTAATCTACAAATGCCTTCTCACCATTTACAAAAATGTTAGTGAATTGTTACGAGTTACCATTCGTGTAGGGATGAATTGCCTTTATTTTAAAACATGATAGTTTATACTTTAACTGAGAAAGTGAAGAAGTATAGTGGTTTATAGTCAAATATGTTTCCGTTTTTATTATGCAAATTAAGGTCGGTAAGGCGTTTTTGCTAATTGAAGACAATATTGTCTGAAATTTTTTGGATGATTGTATATTTGTGGTGACCTGATATAAATAAAAAATAAAAATGGAAACCAACATTCAAAATTCTTAATGTAAAATTTTGACTGTCAGTTGTGACATCAGATTTATTCCAGACTGTAACTAATTTCACTTGCGTTTGTTTTGCTTCTGTATTTTTCCTTTGTACCATGGAGTACGCGGCATATGAAATTTTAATCCAGCTGCAAGGGTGTACGTCATCGTCTCCGGCAAATTCCTCGAATGCAATTGCTCGAAATCAATTTCTCGAAAATCAAATTGCTCCAAGCTCGAGCAATTGACTTTCGAGCAACTGATTTCGAGCAATTCGTTTTCGTGCAATTGCATTCGAGCAATTTACCTAGAACCGTACGCCATACGTTTTTCCAGCAGAAAGCATCCCTTCCATACTCTGATAAGAGCTGCAGATAGAAGACTAAGATGTGGGGTACCTGTATCTAATCACCGGCCTATAACTTATGTATTTTATGTATGTGTATTAGTTCCAGAACGGAGGGCCAATAATTATTATTCCTACAACTGCGAATATGACATTTTTTCTTGCTAAGTAAACGCTGTTTGGAATTATTGAGTTTTATTAGTTCGCTCGCGGTGTCTGTAGTTATTACGCTCACAGAGATAATCTGATTTCTACTCCGACACCTTACCCGCAGGACCACCAATGATATGTAAACTACACGCTTATCGTTGTATTATGAAGGTCACGGTCAAGAAATAAGTAAGTATTGCAGATCACAGACGAAGTCTGAAAACGTGACATGTGCAGGTGGATACACACCAGCCAGGCAGGTACGCACTAGCCAGGCAGACACAACACGCGTTTATATATATAATGTTGGATACTAAATGGTGGCTAATTATTACTCCAAGGGATTTGGCATTGTATATCTGTTTTAGGCGCGCATACGTATTTTTTAATGAATTGTTTATTAAAACTTTACAAACTTAACAACACGCTGTGGGCCTTGTGCAAACATCTTAGTCACCTATGATATCATGAAACTATAATTCAACAGTTGCTTTAATTTTAGGTTAAAAACGTTACCTAAATACCATCGTACAGCGTTGCAATATTTCTAAAAAGCACAAGAACAACATTTTCAAAAATTGGAGGAAAATTATAGGTGACCCAAACGCGTAACAAGTACAACTAAAAATTATTATGTTGATTAAAACTACACCTGAAAATCGTTATTTGTTAGTAATATTCTACGGGAAGTACACCTGAATATAAAACTTCCGGTATTTCATCATCTAGTAAGTTAACATGAAATTGGTATAGGACTTTATTGCTCGTTTTTTAATGTAGAATTGTGCGGTGTGAACATTATCCACTAATTAAAATTCACTCTATATAAGGATTTGTGGTCTGAGAGTTAGAGTGGTTTTACATAATAGCATGTGCCATTAACAAATTAGTTATAAAAGTAATATTTCTAGTCATACCTAATTTGATACAATTGTTGTGTTTAATCCATTAGTTATGTTTCAAAAATAATTAAATAAAAATAATAATAGAATTGGTTATGGTGTAATCATTAAAAACGTTATTATTATATAAAATGAAGAACTTGTTTAATAAAACGATTAATTATATGTCAAAATAGGAGTTGAATGAATTTTTTTGGTGAACATGATTGACTTAAATTCGGAGTACGTAGCATTTAAGAGACTAGTAACTGAGTATAGATGTTAACAGATTGCTTTTAGATCAATACAAGACGATGTCACATATAATAAGGTAAAATAATTATGCAAAAGGATACTGTGAAATGACCTTAATAACTATTAATACCTGTTACAATTAATTTTGAATTGCACGTTGTTTAAATGAAGGTAAAGATGCTCATAAAGCATATAAAGGGTTACAAGAAAATTTTCACATAAATGATATAAACAATGTGTAATTGAATATAGAAAATAAGAAACAAGCTATAATTGAAGCGTGAACTGAGGATAATTAGTCAAATGTGTTTTAGTAAGCTATCAAATTATGAATTTTAAGAAATATAATCGAATCTAGTACTAAATGGATATAAAAATATATGATATGTCAGTTGCTAGATAATTAATTAATTAAGAAATAAGCTAGAAAAGTAGGGGCCCCAACAAAAATCAAAAAATTGTTGAAAATTGGTTTTGAGTACAGAAATCATTTAATAAACCTATTATTGAGTTGAACGGAGTTTAACTAAAAAGGGCCACTGGTTGAGTATTTCTACAGTGCCATCGGTACTGCGGTCTGTGGAGCCCTGCTGCATTGTAGGATGTTATCTGCAGAGCATCGAGGTACAGAAGGTATTACGCTCCCAGGTGTAAACTTCACTGCGGTACTTAATTGGAGCAGGAGGACTTCTACATTTTGTTGTAGTAAAAGTCAACAAATAAAACAAGGTCCCCAAAAACAATATTTCTGTATTACATGCAAATAAAGTACAAGACGATAATACGTACCTAAATAAACGCTTCGTAATTGCTTGCTTTGTTGAATGGTAAATGTGTAATTGAAGTCTTTTCAACTAGTAAACAGTATTTGGGCACGAATATTATTTAACCAATATTGCATTTGATCTAATGGCAATTGTCAAATTATTATCAAATTATTATAAAGCCCAATTGTAGAGACCGAACCCTGACTAGTGTGTTAGTCAATTAATATAAATAAAGGTCAAAAGATTTGGCTATTCAATTAAATGTAAACTTTATATTTATATAAGCATTTTGAGTAGTTACAAAAATATAAATATTAAAACAATTACAATAATTCAAGCCCACATTTATTATAGTATACTTATAGGGTTAACAAAAAAAACCAACAAAATGTACGTATCTAGTTTTATACAGTACATCCAATTGGAGCACCATTAGTGGCCACAACCTAATCCACGTCGGATGAAAAAAACATCTACGTATTATGTGTCTAGCCCAGCAGCGGTAGAAGGATACTACTTTTTTGGCTAGCTAGATAAATAACTAGTGGTTGTGCTATTAATGTTTATTTGTTTTGTATAATTATAGGTACTCCATCTTAAAGCATACAAATTGTGAATCAAGTAATAAAAATACATCTCAATTATATTTAGAGCAATTTTTCAGTGTTCCTTTCCTTTTGTTTCGCTGCGTCGTTAAAAAACCGAGAGGGCAATAAATACAAGCTCGTGTCCACGATTTACAACTGTGAAATCCGACACCTTTTTTTAACCCGTGGAGGCAGCTGAAAGAGTTATTTAATTACCCGTTACTTTTGGACTTTGAAAAAAGTGCTGTCAGTCTCATCAACAAAGCTATATGTCACCCCGATACAAATTTTCTTGTTAAATCCGGCCAATCAAATTTGTTAATGGTGCGTCGAAAGATTTAAGAAATAATACGGGCTGCTCCGCAACTTCTTATTTGTTTTTGGAAGGACTATCGTTAACCTGCCAACAGCTTGTTTGGAAGAGCTGAGATTTATGTCCTAAGCGTTGCTCTTTATTTATCCAAACATATTTATGTGCCAGTGCATCCCTTTTCCACTTAATTAAGTTCAGCTTTTTATTGGCTCGATGGCTTTCCTAAAACCGAAATGTAAATTCAGCCACCTCACCTCTCCTTGCTCGCCTCGCAGCCCATTCATGCGCAAAGTTTGCCCATCCAGTTTTCAAGTTTGGGCGCTAGGCCCAAAAAAGGGTGCTTACGAACATGTATGGCAGGGAAAAAATGATTTCAGCGGCGATTGACCCCGAGCTTTCCAAATGGAGGCATGGCCCGCAGACCAGAGAGTCCACTGACATTACGCCGTTAGTGCACTTCTGGCCGTTCCATTAATTACGTTTTGTTTAATGGGCTAGATATAAAAGGCTTCACAATTTAAAACCTACATTTTGCCTTTGTGGGGAGTGCAGAAGGCTTCGCCTCGGCACGGTCTTTGATTAGTAAAATCCTATATGTTTTCAGCAACTAATTTGTCGTATTTCCTTTCCAGTACAACTAATCTAACTATTAGAAGATTTTAATTTCACAAATTGTTAGAAATTTAGAAATTTTTAGTTTTGAATTTCTTATCTCATCAAAAGTTCACTTTTACCAAATTCTGGGTAATTTACGCGAGTTCGAGAATAACTTATTTAACATTTGTGTTTAATGAAATTAAACTTTATATGCGAGTTATTCGTCCGACAAATAAAAAAGTTATGTAGCTTAATGTATCTAAAGCCGAATAATTTAGTGAGAAACGTACGTTTATATTGATCATAATGCAGTAGTAGTTCAATATGAACAAAATCTTACAACAAACTAAATTTAAAACGAAGAGAACAGATAAAAAGTATCATGATATGATTTAATTAATTAACACATTCGCTTTTCCGCGTAACGGTCGACAGCAGCGGTGCACTAACCGCCGGCTTCTTTAAATTTTCTTCTTGTTCGTCCTTTTATTATAGGCCATTGGGCTGTTTTCAACTACAAAATGGGTCTATGAGCTTTTTTTAGTCGTAAGCCGGGCATATTGCTAGCTTTGCCTGTCAAAACTGAAGAAGAACTTTCTCATTAGAGGTTAATGACTACCACCAGTGTTAGAGTGTTAGCCGAAGAGCGTACAACTTTTAAAATCTTGGTGTAGGCGCCGGGAATCGAAGGCGATCCGGCCACCTGAGACTTAAGCATATTGCTTGCTCTGCCATTCGCTCTCTAAATCTGAGTGGTAATAAAACTTAACCGTCCGCGTCTGGAGAACAGAACCGCTCTGTTTACATGCAACGCCGGCTAACGGTTGGACACAGGTCATTAAATTTCTTGCTTCTAAAAGTAAATAAATTGTCGGATTACGCAACGCTGTTTATAACAGACCAACTGCTAAATTCGGATATCATACTAAATCATAGACGTTACCTGGTACACCATGGGCGTCGAGTTTGATCAACTACAACATGATGCAGATTAGATCAAAGAATTCTGGCTGCTGACCCTTGGAAAACTTATAGCTAAACTTAATAAAACTGAACAACTTGACCTCTACTGCGACGCCACCCGTTGAAAAAGAAAGGCCACAAGGTGTTGAAATACTTCGAGAATCAGCAGCAAAATATAGTCAAGTTCCCTGGCCGAACTATTAATGTTCGCCTAAGGCTACGGTCACACCGCCGCATGGCTCCTTGTCTTGCCCATAGCCTGGATTCTCGCCTGCTTAGCTTCGCTAAGACCTTTGCTTTAGGATGAAACGACATTAATGGTATGTTTCTGGAACAATGTTCTTGTAAAGTTTCAAGAAGTAAGTAAAAAGCTTCAAGGAGAAATTACCGATACAACAAATGTTATTACTCTATACAGTACTTTAGAAGCTTTTGTAATGACTCTTCGAAGCAAAGCTGAGTTTTTAAGGGTAGAAAACAAAGTAAAATTATCGTGTGAAAGTGACGTCTACAAAACAGACATTAAAAGAAATAGGAAGCCAAAAGTTCCTTTTGGTGAAAACAAAGATGGAAATTGGAGTTTTCTGAGCTGCAGGTTTTCCTGATAGAAACATATTATGCTGTAATTGATTCTCTGATGATCAAGAAGAAGGGTAATCTATAGAGAAATAGATAAGTATTTCCGATTTCTATGAGAAATCACTCAAATGGAAAATGACAGAATACGGCAGAGGGCAAATCAAGTATTGAAAAAGTATGATTATATATATATATATATATATATATATATGTATGTATGTAAACAAATAATAAAGATATTCTCAATTAAAAACAAAGTATCGCACCGTATTTAAGTTATGCAACGCTCTGTACTCGCACCCTCGGGCCAGTTTCGGAGAGGAATGCCCGCCCACATGACGCATTTGAAATTATAACACAATATTGTTTCCATATCTTGGGCAGCCGTCTCGCAGACCGTTTTATGGGGTGTAATTAATAGCGCCGGCGACCCCATGGGTCAAGAAATTGACACCTCCGAAGAGCTGAAGTCGCCTAGAAGCTAACATGTATATATATCCGGTTTTATAACATTTTTTGACGTTTTCCAGTTGCTAGTCTACATCAATCCAATCGCCATCATCTAAATTTTGTTCGGACATTGATCTTCTACTATTGACCATCCACGTGTTCCTTGGCCGTCCGTGATTTCTTCTTTCTTGGGGGATCCAATTCATGGCTTATTTGGGGATACGTTCTGAGACCAATTTATTGTCATTTTGTAATTTATTTAGTAATTTCAAGGGCGAAAGCACCTAGCGTGTAGGCAACACACATGTCGAATTTAGTCGAGCGGCAGAGTTCTGCTTAAATACAGTTTTCAATATCATCTACTATTCTTTCCGCCATTAATTGTCGCTAGATGACGCTTCCGCTTTCGAAAATATGTCACAAAGGTGAAACACTTCGATTTTCCGGTGGGAAAAATTTCAAATCATCGGGCCCTGTGAAGATGGCAGAATTAGATTAATGGATTGCAGAAATTAACTGTTACGTCAGGCGTATGTAGCATAGGCGATTTGGCCACTTTTTCCACCCACAACCATGGGAAAATAAGTTGTTGTGTTAGCACATGTTTCGTGTACGTTAGGCAGATTATTTTCTGGTAAGCTAATTATTCTTACTTCCTAAAATTGCTAATTTGGGATATCTACTTAGCCTTCAAGTTACGGGCTAAAACTACCCCGAATAAAGCAGAGGCCTACTGCATGGCCGAGGGACGTGTACGAGGTTGCTTCCGTTCGCCCCGGTACCGTTAATGCAGCCCAAATGAGCCTGCTGTGTTGCCAGTAACCCTCACCTTTGTGCTGGATTTGGTTTGAACCTAACACCTATTTTGTTTTGTGATTTATTAATGCTATCGAATTCTTAACGGCCTTGTCGTTCGTTTTTTAGTTGGGTAATTCATATACGGCTTAAACTTTAAATTTAGCGGCTTCACAGCTGTTACAATTACTTGTAAATCAGGTGTGTTAAACGAACCGTCAGTTTTAAGCTGAGTTAGTTTACTTATCATTAACGTAGCTCTACATGCTAGTAAATTAGTTGAGCGAATGGTAAAACTAGGTACGCTTGTTTCATCACTATTGGTTTAGTAATTAAGTTCGCTGGAGCAGCAGCCAGCAGACTATTTGATATACCACTACGACATGCAGATATCTGAATGAATGTGAGTACACGCGAGATATTAATTTAATACATTATAGGAGGAACGCAGTACAGCTGTGTCGTTCACTCAGTACTCAGGTTGCTTACTAAAGTACCTGTTTTGGCCCACTTACAGTTTAAAATGAAACAATTTGGAAATTAACTTCACACGCCCTCAGCATAGGCTGCGTTTTCGAATGCACCATGTCCAAATTGTGATTGATTAATTGTGATATTTACCTATGTGATATATTTATTATTGTGATAGCCTTGTGATTGTACGTTTAATGCCAGTAATTACAAATCGAGTTTATGCCCCCTGTGAATGATCCTTTATCGATTTGAAACATTATACGATTTATCGAACTGTGGGTTTTCATTGGTTATGTTGTATTGTTACCTTGAGCAATTTATTGGTTTGTTCGCTCAAATAAACCAAGGAACATGGGCCTGAAAAAACCATTTGGCGCCCCTATAATTTCAACCGTTTAGTTTTGAAGGTAAGTCATCCACGCCCTTCCTCTGAGCTAGTGCGAGTGCATGTTCCGATTTACTATCGGGAATTACTAATGTAACAGTTCTTCTCCCATACGTTGCGCATGACTGTACCAGGTTAACTGTCTATCTTTTATTTCATCTAGTATTGTCTTTTCTGCTTTTATAATTTCCCGGATTTTCGTGTTCCTTACTCTCTCTACGAGATACTCCGGCCGATCCATTTTCATTGTTAGTAACTTGTTTTTCACCTTTTTGTGAATTTGCCACACATCACAGCCGTATGTCATGACGCCTTTTACGATTGAATTATATATCTGTGTCTTCATCGCGTGCCTTATATTGTTATCCCGTAGGATGGAATTTAAGAAGCTTAGGAAGCCTTTTATGACATTGTTATTATTTCTTGTTCTTGCTTTCCGATGTTATCTATAATTACCTAGCCTAGATAGATGTACTCCTGGCACACTTGTCTTATTTAGTCATTTTCTAATTCTAGATGTGCTTCTTTTCCCCCAATGCATTGTATTTAGTTTTTTCCATGTTAATGTCCAAGCCCCACCTTCCATATTCTTCCTTTAATTTACGACCCATATACTCCAAATCCTCTCTGTCTTACGCTACAATCACCTGATTGTCGGCAATGTGCGATGTGTATAGCGTTTCATCGTCTGTAATCTGAATCTGAAAGTATGATTCTGATTTAGATAAAACATTTCCTCAGGAATGTGTGCATTTAACAGCATTACTAAGAGCTAATAAAAATTTTGACAAAGAAGATAAAACTGCCACACTAAAAACACAATTAGTACCACAAAGACTCCTAGCATTATCGAAGTCATGGGACTTTTCCCAATACTGCCATCGTTCTAAGAATTTTTCTAACTATGGCAGTTACTGACTGCACTGGCGAACGGTCGATTTCAGCTCTTAAAAGAGTAAAAAAGTTCTTGAGATCAACTTTAAAACAAGAAAAAATTACTGGCCTTGCATTTTGATTTATTGAGAGTGAAGTTCTACAGAGTGTCATTTTGATGACCTAGTCCAAAAGTTTGTTAATTCTAAAGCCAGGAAAAGAAATGTTTTTAGACAAAATGTACATTCTTTATTTTTCCTCATCGTGTAAGTATGTAAAGAAAATTGAAAAAAATAAATAAATGTTTTGTTTAAACTTTTTAGTTTTTTAAAAACATCCTAAGCATGCAAATTTAATGAAAGGTGGCTGAAAAATTGGCGGCCTAGGGCGCCAAAACCCTTAATCAGGCCCTGGGTGTCTGACTTATCCTCCAGAAATGTTAACCACAATGTTTTGGCTAACGGATTAAACGATGGTCAACCTGAACCCTTTCTTTTGGAAACATATCCAGAATGTGTATAGTTCTCAATTTTTGGGCCGCAAAGGTCTATTGCCACGTCGACAATCACGTAATTTTATACGAAAATATTGGACAAGGTGACATAGAGTACGTCCATATATCATACTTAAAACGTCGTTTCTAAAGTATGCTTCCATGATGAAAATATACTAAGAAATTGCTAGTTTTTTTTTACTGAAGTTTGATGACAAAAGTGGAGATGTCTTATACCATCGGTGATGGACAAGATTCCTGCATAAGTCCTTGATTTACTGCTATCTAGTTTATGCATTTAGGAATATAATACGGTTGCTGGTAAAACATGCCGTGTACTGATGCAAGTTATCGATTTCCAGGACGTCCCTGGTTTCTGCCAACCAACTTAATTACTTTCCAACTTCATCTTTTCAACAATATGCCCCCACAAACTTATTATCGCACTTTTAGGCACACAATGGCCAGGAAAACAACATTTAATATGCAAACTGCTCCGTAACACCTCTAAGGGTGTAGGGTGATAGGGGTGCTTAGGATAGCAGTCTTTATTGGTGCTGAGAAACACAATATCAAAAAGTTTTAGTAAACTGAGAAAAGAAATAAAAGTATTAGCTATTCTGGTTTATATGAATTTTAAAAAAACACGTCAGTTTGATCAAATATGTTATTTATCTTAGTTTAAAATGTTTTTTGTTTATTTAATAAAATTCAGATTTTATTGTCGCCAAAATTATCATACCTATAATAGATTTTGGCTCAAACTAAAAATACAATTCCTTGTTCAAAGACGACCTCTTTCTTCAAACGCCTACCCAGATTGATTGTTGTTGGAAAGGGTTATCGACACAATTCAAATAAAACGACCCAGCACATTGAATCGCAATTTTCTATATTTTTTAACAAATCATCAATATTTATACTGGAAATCCATTAGATACAAGACATAATACCATTGGAAAAATAAACTATAAGTCATCTATAATTTTCCTTAACGAGCTAAAAATTAATTTGAACAAATGCCAGTTTTAAAAAAAATTATTTTCATATAAGGACTTGCATTTAAAACGCCCTATACAAAGGAAATGTTTCAAGACAGGTTTTAAATAAATCACTGCCAATAGTGGATACGCTTTTTTGCAGTTATTATTTAAAAAACGGATTTAGAAGACTAGGTCGCCGACAGCAACTGAAATAAACTTTTCAAAAGCTAATGCTCATATCAAGTTAAGCTCAAAAGAGCTCTATTCGGGATTTGCTCAAGCTGCCTCATATTTATTTAAAAATACAAACCTGCAGAATACTTTGTCAAAAAGACATTTTCATTCATCTAAAATTTATAGCCTCGCTCGACTGTCGCAGATCTTTGCAACGCATCGATGTTGACAACTATATTTCGACCTTTTATGAAATCTGTTGCCTTTATTAACAAGGTTGGTTATTGCGCAGCAACTAATGGAAGATTTTGAAATTAACACCATCCCTTTCTTAATTAGTTTTTACTTACTTAAATTCTCTACTTCGTTTAGAAGATTAATTTAACTAATTTGATTTTATTTATTAACTATTTTTGACTACATTTTTGGGTATAAGAAGTTAATATTAAAATGAAATAAATGTTTACTAATGCTGTAACTAAAGGGGAGCTTATTTATGCCTCCATGGTTTCCTGCTTATACTTAAGTATGTGTACCTATGTTCATGTTTAGTACCGAAATAAGGAAAGCAATGTTTTAGTTTAAACAACATTCGTTCGTTTACCACTTTAAACGTTTTCAATTGATAAAGTATTTCGGGAAATTAATAAGCACAATGTATTTTAGGACTTTCTTATGATGGTGCGTCTTTTCTGTCACAATTACGATAATTGTGACGAGTACGGAAAACTAGCACTTTAGATAACAATGAAAGCAGACAACTACATTTTGTTGATTCGATAAAAATTTATAAAATTACAAGAAAGCACTCTAATGAAAATTCAATTATTCAAATATCAATTGTCAAAGAACTAAACTGTCGATGAGGGCAATACAAGGACAATAAAATAAAAAGAAAATTAAAAATAGGAACTTAAAAGGGAAGACAAGAAGCCAGATTAATAAGAACAAAAAATAAAAAGAATATAAGATAAATCCAGATTAAGAAGAGCAAAAGATCAAAAGAAAATAAGATGAAACGATTACTAATATAAATAGTTTACAAAAATAGTTTCATTGTACCGCCCTTCAGCAACAGACGAACACTACCCTGATTAGCTCAAAACTCTCGGTGATTTATGGTCATGGGTAAGGACTAGGCGAGGCCTCTTAATTTTATTAAATAAAAAAACAAAGTGGGCGTTAGTTGCCAACAACCAGAACGAAAAAACAGTCTAATTTGCAGTCAAATACATTTACTTGCCGTAGCTCACAAATACAAAACTCAAAAGTAAGAGTCAATTACCTAGGCTTTAATAAATGATAAAATTGCAGGTGTCGAATATTTAATATTTAAATAAACACATATTGAAACCAAATAACAATAGCCACAATAAAATACAATAAGAAACTGCCCTCGCTATGTTCCAAACGAGCCAGAAAATTACATTAATAAAAATATAAAATTTATACAAGGTTTTCAAATTATAAAAACAGCGAAAGTTAAATTACAAAAAATATTAAAAGTAAAATTTATAAATCATGAAGAAATGTTAAACAAAACATCAAAACCAATAGTAGGCAAGGTAGAAACAAATAAATATGTTAAAGTATTCATTGCTAGTGGGGAGTAAGCTAGCAACAAAAGCATTTAAACACTAATATTCTTACAGCGTATCAACAAAAAAGCTACGTACTTAACGACTTTCATGCCAAGTACAGAACGTGTAGTTGTTACGCAACAGTGACACTCCGAAAAAAATCACCTTGCTAAACACCATACGTCAGATATTATCAGTAGCCCGTCTGCTACCTTGACAATTCAGTAAATCGCGTTATGGGAATACAAGAGAAAACACAATTGAAGACTGTGGTGCAAGAACGGGATATGTAACATAATTTGAAAAAATGAGATAATTGCAGAAATAGGTTTTAAAATATGGCCTTTTTGTCTGGTTCAAATATGAGATATGTGCAGTTAATCGGTACCGAACTATAACAGAAAATCACTTATCCCTTGCTACAGACTGGCGCAATAATGGGATATGTTACTCGTTACTTATCCCATTCTTGCACCGCATGTTCGTTGTTTTTTACACTTGGTCCAACTCCGCCCGATGTATCCCCTTCCTGCAGTCGTGAGTTGCATCGAGATATCAGTCCACTTTATTAGTTATTGTTTTGTGACTTTATTAGAGTTGGTCCAGTGTTAAGCCGAGTGTGAACTTGTCGCTTGTCTGCCTTTATTGTTTTTAACGGAGTCTGAAGGGATATAATAGTATATTATATCATGAGGGACTAAAGTGCACCATTTAATCCCGCGAGTGGAGTTTGTTGCCTCGAGGGCGAAGCCCGAGGGCAATAACCACTCAAGGGATTTAGGCACTTTAGTCCCGAGGTATATACGCTATTTTTTGCACTTTTGGGAACATTATCATCATACATTTTCAAAATTTGGAATCTGTCAATTTGGAAACTGACAATTATAATTTATTACAAACTGAATTGCAGCAGGTCCTGGATAGCCTGAATCAGTTGGCAGTACTGAAGTGTATTGTCAGTATATGTCAAATTCGAGATTTGCAGGTTAAGTTTTACGTCAGTGTGTGTCAGATGACAAACAAAACCTAACCTACTAACCTCGTGTGTACATAAATTTACCATAGTTACGGTATCATTTTTACTTTAGTCCCTAGGGATTAAATGAGTTACTTTAGTCCCTAGGGATTAAATGCTCTACTTTAGTCCCTGTTTATAAGAATATTTCAGTCTAATGCAGACATAATGGTTGTACTTTAACATCTACACACCATGCTAACTCTAACTAAACTTAAAAAAATTTAAAATTATTTTGCCTCTCCTGAAAAATTTACATATTGTTACTTATCCCCTTCTTGCATCACGGTCTTCAATTCTGATTCAAATAGGAGCACATAAAGTGGCCTATAAGCCAGGAAAATTCTTTCTAAAGGTGATACAATAAGCAAGATAGATATTGTTCTAATGACTAAAAAGTGTTTTAAATTATTTCGAATAATCAATTAATGGAGTAAATTGGATAAAACCCTTTTGTTCGATATGTACAATAGATAGACTGTCCTAGACAATAAAAAAATGATTTCTTTAATATTAAACAATAATTGTACCTATGGAAAGACTTAGGCTACAACCTAAATGAAGATGGGCTTAGATAAATATATTTAATGCATTGATTACAAATTTCGAAACTCCTTGTGTTAGAGATACAAAACATGACTGAATTGTTTACAAAATGCTGTGCTAATTGACTGTGCTTTTCTGAGTGCTAGTATTATTGATATTATATAAAACATGAAATTGAGAAAATTTGGTATGGTTCTGATTTATTTGTTAATTATTGGCGATGTTCGGTTTTCTTTCATTTTTCCAAAATATTTTTATTTTATTTCGATAATTTTCAATATTGGGGGTTGCACCAGATTTCTTCTCACTAAAATTTTGCATTAAGAAAAAGGCGGGAAATATTGCGTTACTTTAAATTTTATTTTTCAAATCTTCCTTGATCAATATTTGGTAACTTAAATGATACGACAATTACATATGTTTAACATTTTTATTTGAAGTGTAAAACAGGATATGAAACAAAATTCTTGTAAAAAATTTGCATAGTTTAGTCAACTTAAACTAAGAATGGTGGTCCAGAATAAAGAGCTATCGAACACCAACTTCTAATGTAACTCACAAGTACGCATACATTTATCTTCATTTAAAGATTCACTGCAGTAAATCGTGCTTCAGAATCAATCGGCCTCTGTCAGCTTTTTACCTTTATGTACATGTGTCTGACCTTCAGGATTTTTATTTGCTTCATTTTAGTTCTCTCAACCTGGAGATAAATCACTGTTAAAAGTTGTATGACATAAGACCAACTGTAATGATAAGTAGCGTCATGCAATTGTACTTCTTGTAGTATGTATACGTAAAGTAAAACTAATATAATTTTTATTAATTCTATAAGAGTTTGCAAAAACACCAAAGATATGACCGGACATTAACATTTTGTTAAATTATAGAGAACATTACTATATTTAGATTACCGAATATGGATACGGTTATCCATGGATACAAGTTTTGGTTTATTTTCTTGCGTACTTGAAATTAATGAAGTTTATAAAAATAGTTGAATGTGATACTTAGATAGTATATTTCAGTAATATAAGTCTGCCACATTGAACCGTATCTTTATTACAATGAGTAAAATCGCGATCTAATCTTCCTCTTCATTTTTTATATAGGCACTGCCCTGTTTGTCTACATGCTTTTATAAAGTACCAAACGATACTACATCTTTAGTATTTCTACTTTAGTACTAACACTTTATGGAAAACAACAACCATTTCTTTATTTAAGAAACAACCTGGGAAAAACTTGACTGAGGTCTCATCTTATCGACCAATAAGTCTCCTGCCAACAATATCCAAGCTCCTCGAAAGACTCCTCCTCAATCGAGTTAATCAAGAGCTAAATCAGCAGGCATGGATCCCCGATCACCAATTTGGTTTTCGCCAAGCTCATTCGACTACACAACAATGTCACCGCTTAACAAACATCATTAACAAATCAATGGAAAACCGAGACTATTGTACAGCTGCCTTTTTGGACGTGAAACAGGCATTTGATAAGGTGTGGCATCCTGGACTTTTGTTCAAAATCAAAAGAACACTACCACTACGATATTTCACCATATTAAAATCCTATCTGGAGGATCGTTACTTTGAAACTAGAGTTAACGAAGAAATATCCGACCGTCTTCCCATACTCTCTGGAGTCCCGCAGGGGAGCATTTTAGGCCCAACATTATATGTGCTATACACAGCCGATCTTCCAATGGCAGACGAAACAGCTACTGGTACATTTGCCGACGATACGGCGGTTTTTGCGACACATGATAACCCTGTTACAGCTTCATCCAATCTCCAAGCACATCTAAATCTCATTGAAACATGGCTAAATAAGTGGAAGATCAAAGTTAATGAAGCTAAATCTACACATATAACCTTCACGCTCAGAAAAGGTCACTGCCCACCAATAACGATGAATCAAGTAGCGCTACCCCAAAGTGAAGCTGTCAAGTATCTAGGCTTACACCTAGACAGTAAACTTACTTGGAAACTACACATATCAAAAAAACGCAAACAACTAGATCTGAAAGTACGAGAACTTAATTGGCTCATTGGACGTCAGTCCAAACTATCGCTCGAAAATAAAATATTAATCTACAAAGCAGTACTACGACCAATCTGGACATACGGGATAGAGTTATGGGGTTGTGCTAGCAAATCCAATACAGCTATAATACAAAGAGCACAATCCAAAATTCTAAGAAACATTGTGGACGCACCATGGTACGTCTCAAACCACACCATTCATAAGGACCTAAAAATCCCCTACGTGAGTGTAGTTATCCAGGAGAGCAGCGCTAAATATCATAATAGACTCAACTATCATCCCAATCCACTCATACCACCACTGCTAGAACGTTCTGAAAACAGAAGACTCAAATGTCAATGGCCGCTCTACCAGACCATCTGAGGTGACATCGCTGGATGTTTACTTCTTCACGTTATTTAGTGTACATATATGTTAAGTATTGTACAATATATCACATTAGCTTATAGTTTGTGTATCTTACTGATTGCTAATAAACAAATTAATTAAAAAAAAAACAGTTACCAGTTAAAAAACTTTTACACAACCTGTAGGCGATTTTATAATTTACTTAATTCGCTACATATCCTGTAGTACAAAATCAGTGTTTATCTCGGAAACTATGCATTTGCGAATATATGTTTATTAGGACTTTTTTGTTTCTTTTTGACCAAAGAACACGCCAGTGCATTATTATGCAATCTATGCGGGACACCCTGTATATGGTACACACAAATCTACAAAAATATTCTTGTTAAATTTTACTCCTTCTTGCATTAGTAGCTCTATGAACGGTAGTTCAAAGTTGGAGACGTAAATTACAAGATTACCGATATTAGAGAGTTTGAGCACTTCGACGTTAAACTTCCCGTTAACGATAAAGTCACATGACTAGTAACGATACACTTTTACGGGAGGGTATCATTTTATAGAGTTTGAGCATAACAATAACAAACGGTATTTGAACATAACCTCACAATTTGGCAAATATTAAAAGATTGTAGTATACTTCCTCAGTTTGTTAATTATTGGTAAGTACATACGAGGAGCAGTAATTACCTAAATAACATAACTATTACAAGAAATTAGGCATCGTAACGCAACCACACAAACCAACTTAGCGTCTACGGTAAACCTCTACGCTATTCGGAGTGAAATAACGTGCTCCGATAAGTGTTTAGTGTTACGGTATTTTCTGCGCCTGCGCAGTTGCCTTAAAATAGCGTTAGCGTATAACGTACCAGGTGCTCAAACTCTCTATTAGCATATGACAAAAACGTTATATTTATGGTAGAAAGTCAGGAAATAGCAATTGGAAAATCAGGCAGCAAGACATGATAAAGCAAAGGAAATGCAGACAGCAAGACATAGAAAAGACAAGTGAAAAGCAGACAGAAGGACATCGAAAAGCATTTATGAAGAAATAAACTCTATAAATATTCAATGCAATTAACGCGAGTGAAAAGAGCAGAGTACATAATAAAACGTGTTTGTGGCTCAAAGAAACATTTTAAAATTAAGAAATGGACAATATTTAGTTATAAGAAATTTGTAAATTTGATAATTTGTAATCAAACTTATTTCCAAAATGTACTTAATTTGATCAAAACTAATTTCCGTTAGCTTAGTAACCATAGTGATAGATAGTGATAGATTATAATTTGTTTTAATAACGGACAAACTAGGAGAACAAATGAATACTTAAATTAAGCTTGACATGTAGTTTTGTGCTCCACGTCAACTAAAGTTTTTATATAATAAATTAAAATACTTATTTCAAGCTAAAAAGTATATCATTGTGTTAAGCAAGTGTTGAAGTTTATATGGGAACGTTTGTGGCGATTTCCCCAACAATAAAATTTAATTTCCACTGAGAGCATCCCCGAGCTTTCCGGTAGCCATCCACATCAGGATTCAGATGTTGAATTCCGGCTAAAAATAGGGTTCAAAGCCAGGGATTTCTACTGCGACGCATCAGGCAGGAGTGCAGGAGACCGACCAATTGCACCAACACCGGAGAAAACCGTTCCAGAGGCAGATACCAGCTGGGACCCCTTTCCGAACATTGAAACGAACACACCAAATTTTAAGGTACTGTTTTAACCTAAAAGTATCAGTGTGAGCATCCGGAAATTTGTGTGCATGCGAGACCAGACCTTGTGCTTATCAAGATTCAACCATATATTAGCATCCATCGAAGGCGCAATTGAAATTATAAACATTTTCCCAAATTTGAGGTTATGCGGAGATAAAACAATTGCAAGAATCAGACGGCGTCCCTACTAACGTCATATAACAAATTAATACCTAAAACAAATGATAATAATAACCGCCAAAGTGCTACGATTTAAATAAATACCTCTTCGAATGTCCGCAATTTTGATTTTTAAAGTCAACAACGCTTACTGCACGATACGAGCCATTTTGTAGTTTTTGACAGTATTGCATACATTAGCGACTGCGAATTGTAACTAATTCGGGTGCACAGTGTCACACCAGATTAAGTAAAAATTACAATTTATTAGGAATTCACCCCTGGGAATAGAGTTGATTGTTTTACTGAGCTAGCGTTTCGATAATAAATTGCAGATAAATAAAATATTCAAAGGGCATACTACCATATATTTTGAGTCGAGTAAATAAAAATACAAAAACAGCTAATTTTTAATCAGTCTAAGATTAAATTAATTTTATAAACACCTGCGAAAGTAAATTAATAATTATTAGAACATAATAATAATGATTAGAACAAACCATAGCAATACATTCTAAGCGTGATTACTCACCTGTTTTAACCAAGTTAGATAACTTTTTAAGGCAGTTTAAACGGTTGTTTATAATGAATTTGTTGCGGTAGGTTATTCTCATTAATTTTAAGTCAAATGCTAGATGAGCTTATCGCAACGCCTACGTGACTATAATATCAAAATTTGTACGGCATTTGCATGACGAAAATAATCCGTTCTCGGTCTTCACGTCACGCTAGTGACATAGATTTGGGTTGAATCCAACCTCACGGTATCCCCGCATTTGCAAGAAATTTTGCGTAATATTAGTTTGCGACACTTTGACATCGTTTTTGAATTAACCATAGTCACATATCGGTTTACAAAGCGCTATAATAAGAAACAAGATCTTGGGTCTGTGAGAGCAATATTGCTAATTATGGTAAGCTTTAAAAAGGCTCTTGCATAGTGGGTAATTGGTCGAATTCAACTAGTCATTCCAAATTTAGGCTGTAATAAATAGCCATTGTGCTATCGACAACTTTTTAGTAGTGAATTTAGCCATGTTAGATAGTCATTCTGTAATTCGATTATGCATATTAATTTACTTTAATCCATGTAATTGAGTTAAGTCAACATGCCATTTAAGCTTTATTTATTTTATACATTATGTGCCTTTATTCTGGTGAGTTTTAATAAGACGTTTACTACTGTGATATTATCTCCCTATTGCGATTTTGTACTGGTTTGTCGTGTAATATTTTATGTGTGTATTTTATTTGTATTTGTGTTTCAGTTTGCTGATATTATACTGCCTTGACGTCTTTGCCTGAGTATCTGATTTGTGCCTTTTAATTTTCATGTTTGGTTCGTAGCGCCTTCTGTAGTGTACCTTTTGTTTAGCAAAGTGCAGGGTTACTTGCTACTTGGCATCATATTTTTATTTTACAGCTGAAGCTTTGAGTCTTTTGTTTTACCCACGATCAGCTCCGGCTGAGAAGCCGACGGCCTTTGCTTATTTCTTTTACAGTCACAGTGACGGTAACAAGGGTAACAAGAGACAGTGATATAGGAAAGAGAAACAAATTAACCTTCTTGTTACGGTCTACACACATTTTCTACACAGAAATGTTTGTATTAAGTAGTTACACATAAATATTAAATCTGCAGCTAACCTAAATTCGTACCTTGTGCAAAAATATTGTTGTAAAATTTCACTCCCTCTTGGATTACTGGCTATAGGAAGGGTAGTTCAAAGTAGATACGTAAACAGCAGCCGTTAATAATTACACCGTGCCGAGCAATTATAAAAAGGAGGTGGAGTTTAGTGATTGCGCCGAATTCAAAAGATAGATTGCTTATAAACAGAGTATTCCAACCAGAAATTGGAAAGCTATTTAAAATCAAGCCAGACTGCTTGATTGTCATTCAGTGACACTTTGTAACCTTTAAATTTGACATATCCATTCGGGAGCTTTGGAAGACATATACGTGTTCCAACATTTTCTATGCTAGTATACGGTTTTAAAAACTCAGGTTAAACAACTAGTACATAGGTACTTAAATCATGTAAAATGTCACAATGCCTTAACAAAACAGTTAACATCTTCAATTTATAGATCAACCGTCATTACTTGAAAGCTGCTTAACTTAAATTATATATTGATTGTATGAAACCAACGTAGACATGATTTACACTTCCCGTGATGCACTAACTTGATTTTAAACAGATTTCCAATTTTTGGTTGTAATACTATATTAGTATTATCGTGCTTAGGCGTCTTTTGGGTTGCCTAGCTTCCAGTGTTGTCCTCATAAATTTTGTAAACATTTTCAGTGCAGTGCGTATCTAAATTATTCTACAAAAGTCTCATTGTTAACATCTGAAGTTTCCTAAATTTTATATCTATTTTCTTAGGATGACTGACACTGTTCAGCTTTTATATTATTATTTCATATTTCAATGTTTTAAAATTGATAACAAGAGGTTAAAATTAGGTAAATATACAAGTTTAATTGTTAGTGTTTACAATAAAATATAAGTTAGTATGATTGCACTGTAAAATAAAAAATGGCAGTCAAATGATAGCTTTGTCTTCCCATAAACTACCTACAAATAAAGAAAAATTTACACTAAAATAAGTTTATCTTTTAAACTGAATACTGACAAGTTGAACACCCACTACATATTGTTAAATAAATTCACATTTGTAATAATCATAAAAACTTAAACACATAAAATGACTTCATAAAATTCTAAATAATTAGAGGATTCCCCTTAGAAACTGAAATGTATTCTCACTTTTTATTTATTTATGAGCATTAATGAATTAACATACAGTAAGCACGTGAATGCTTACATTGATAAAATTGGTAATCAATTAATTAACAATTTGTGGTATGTATAGAAGTGATAACGTAAAACACTAAGTATTTCAATTACCATTTTTTATATACCTACTTTTAAAACTCTTTTAAAATGTCTCCAATCATCATCATCATCATCATCATCATCATCACTTATAATCATAATCACTTATAATAATGCAGAAAACTAAAAGCCGTGTTTACACAATTAAAAGTACCACGGTTGCATTCGTCCATTTCTATTTTCGGGTTTTTGTAAACAAACTTTCTAGTACTTTTAATAGCGATATTATCACAGAAAACAATTATTTATTATGCCTGTTTCTTGTGTTTTTTAAAACTACGTACGTAGATTGAAGCGGAAGTCCATATTGTTTAGCAGTCATATCTGCTTACTGAACGCTGCCAAGCAAGCAAGCAACAAAATCCAAGTAGCATAGTGTAAAAGCGACTCCAACGTTAACGCTACATAACCTATATTTCTGCAAATTTTTATGCTTGGCCTTTTCGCCCAGTAAAATGAAACAAGCTGGTAAATCATAGCGGATAGCGGCAACGACGACAGCAGCAAATCAAAAAACTTCATGCAGAAAAAGCCATCCATGAATGCAAGTGGGCGAAAGAAGTAACTCGTTGTGCATTGAGCATTGTTCTTTTATATTTCTGACTCAAGTTTAACCTACAGTTAGTATTGAAGATGTTAAGAAATTCCTAGAAGATAATCGAATCACGGTGCGCTCCTGCGAATTCCTTAAACCCAACAGGTAAATCATGCTGTTATGGCAACTTATGACCGATGTGATCAACGACGACAGCAGCTAAAAATGTTGTATTTTAGGTTCCGAGTTAGATATGAGCATGTCCATCGAAGAATGCCGCAAACTCGAAAATGATACTAATAAGCAAGCAAATTCTGCTGCGTGGTACCAATACAGAGCTGGTCGAATTACGGCTTCAAAATTTAAAGGCGTTCACAGAACAAAACTGGAAAAACCATCCACATTGGCATAGATGACCTAAATGTTCTAAAACGTGCAGGTGTACAAAAAAAGTATGAAAATTTTAAATTAGAGCATAACCATCCCAGCAAACACAGTTAAATAACATTTAGGTACATATAACATTGTTCTTTCAAATATTACATGTAACATCACCAGGTTATTACATGTTTGTTGCATGTAAGTTTCAATTTCCCACTCAAGTTATTATAACTGCAATGTAACAACTATAAAATTTTGCTATATATCTGTAACAGTGCAGGTATATCACTGTTGTGTAACTATTTCAACAAGTAACATTGCTGTTATATGTTTGTTATGCAACGTTATTATTGTTGTTATGTAACATATATATTACAGATTTACAACCTTTATACAGGGTGATTTATTAGGTCTAAGCCAAACTTGGCCACATGAAAGGTGAGGTATTCTAAAGGAAAAAAAAACCCTTTCGATATATGTCCGATTTCAATTATTTTAGGAATTAGAAGACTTCAAAGTTTTAATTAAACAAATTTACAAAAGTTAATTACAGAAATGAAGATCATATAAATAAGTTACAGCAGTAAGTGCTCAAAATGTCCGCTTCTGCTTAAACACATGCCTCACAACGACGTACTAAAGGGTTTTTCACTATAGTGAAAACGTTTGGTCGATTTCTTATTTTAAAGTTTTATGAAGGTCTCATCGCATAACCACTGGAATTATTGTTAATAGTTAATCAAAGTTGCCTTGGAAAAAACGAATCTGCACATGTCAGTCTGCTGTCAGTGTTGTTTTTTATCAGTTATTATTAGGTATTGCATATTATTACGTTTGTTCAGTTACTGGAACCACTGAAAATGTACGCTTATAGCACAGAAGAGTATTCTGACATAATTTTTGTCTACCGATATAAAGATAAGTCAGTTAGCAAATTAATTAAAATTAAAAAAACATGTCTTAGCACAAAAACGGAGCTAAAATTGGACAAAAGGCATCCATATTTTTTTCAAATTCAAATGCAGATGGCTTTGACCAGGACAACGTTTTGCGTTTTTGTCGTGTGGAGCAGAAAAGATTTCTTTGTAGAAAGAGTAAATTTTGATATTGATTTTTGGAATGAAAAAGTGCTATTGCATTGCAATTTCACAGAAAAGTTGTTTTTCCTGAGCTCTATGCCAAGTATTTCACTGAGCCAAAAGAAAAACAACAAATTGAAATGCCATCTATGACCACTGGTTTGGATTCAAGTTATAGTGACATCGCCATGGATATGCCATCTACGAGTGCTGGTCCAAGTTCAGATGACATCCCCATGGACATGCGAGCTATAGATGTTGGTTCAATTTCCAGTGACATTGTAATAGGCACCGATGATGAAGAGGTTTGTATTTTTGTGAATTATATGTTACAATGTTATGTACCTATTTTGATTATGGATTGCAGCTATGGTGTCACTGTAGGAAACCAGACGACGGCGAACAAATGGTAAAATGTTCTGACAGAAAATGTAGAATAAAATGGTACCATTCAGCATGCCTACAATTAAAAAAATTCCTAAAGGAAAGTGGTTATGTGAACTCTGTAAATATAAATAGAATTATTTTGTTATTCTGTGATAGAATTTGTAAATATTTTGATTGTTTATGTACCTTAAATAGCTTTTTTATCTATTGCAATTCTTTTTCATACTTAGTTTTTAGACATTAGTTATTCTGTTATTTTGTACTGATAGAATATGTAAATATTTTGATTGTTTATGTATATTAAATAGCTTCTAAATATCCTTTATACTTTATGCATTAAAATTATTTTTCTTACTTAATTTAGACATTAATTATTCTTTTATGTTGTGTAGACAGCGTGTGTAATTTTATTGATTGTTAATGTAGCTTACATAGTTTAGAAATATCCTTATGTTTCTTATCGTATAGGTACTATTTAATAATTTTTGGTATGTGATATTGTAATTTTGCTTTTTATTAATTGGCCACATGCAGAAAAAGATAATCAAATAATTTTACATTATATAATAAATGGTGGTGGATAGTATTAACGTTAGATCCTTAAGTAAGTAAGTATCGTTTATTGTCAACAGATCAACTACAAAAGTGACATGGACATTGTCCGATAAAAGTAATACCTAATGTAGTACAATATTGTTGTAGTCATAAAAACACTTTTTAATTAAAATGGATTTAAGTTAAATTTATCGATTTTATATGATTTAATATATATCGGTAGCAAATTGTAGATTTTAATCTATACATATATAAAGAAAAGTCACAACCCTGACTAATCAACGCAGAGCCGTAACCACTGGCACTACAAAGTTGAGATTTGGGTGGAAGGTTCAATTTGTTATGTAAGGTAGTGCTAAGAAGGGATTTTTTGAAATTCGACCCCTAAGGGGGTGAAAAGGGGTAAAATGTGTTTTCACGAATTCCTGAATATCTCTTACACCCGATAAGATATCGATTTGGCGTTTGCTTGCAAACATTATCAATGCAAATACCTAGAAACGTATTTTAGGATTTTGTCCTAATCAACCCCTAAAGGTGCAAATCTGGATTGGGGGTGAATTAAAGAACCCTTCGTACCTCCTATTTTTATTGAGTTAGAACATTCTTTTTTGACATATAGATGTATTTTTAAAATATTTAGAAAGCGGTTTAAGGGAATTTGAAAATTTTAACCCTAAAGGGGTGAAAAGGGGTAAACTGTGTTTTCACGAATTCCTGAATATCTCTTAGACCCGATAAGATAGCGGCTTGGTGTTTGCTTGCAAAGATTATCAATGCAAATACCTAGAAACGTATTTTAGGATTTTGTCCTAATCAACCCCTAAAGGTGCGAATCTGGATTGGGGCTGACTTAAAGAACCCTAAATATCTCCTATGTTTATTGAGTTAAAACACTCTTTTTTGGCATGTAGATGTATTTTTAAAATATTTAGAAAGAGGTGTACGGGATTTTGAAAGTTTTAACCCTAAAGGGGTGAAAAGGGGTACACTGTGTTTTCACGAATTCCTGAATATCTCTTAGACCCGATAAGATAGCGACTTGGTGTTTGCTTGCAAAGATTATCAATGCAAATATCTAGAAACGTATTTTAGGATTTTGTCCTAATCAACCCCTAAAGGTGCGAATCTGGATTGGGGCTGAATTAAAAGAACCCTAAATATCTCCTATGTTTATTGAGTTAAAACACTCTTTTTTGGCATGTAGATGTATTTTTAAAATATTTAGAAAGAGGTGTACGGGATTTTCAAAATTTTAACCCTAAAGGGGAGAAAAGGGGTAAAAGTGTTTTCACGAATTCCTGAATATCTCTTAGACCTGATAAGATAGCGACTTGGTGTTTGCTTGCATAGGTGTCCAATAGAAGTATCTAAAAACACATTTCAGGATTTTGCCCTAATCGACCTCTAAAGGTGCAAATCTGGATTCGGGGTGAATTAACGAACCCATTATAACTCCTAGGTTTATTGGGCTCTAACATTCCTTTTTTTGGCATATAGACGTATTCTTAAAATATTTAGAAACTGATTTAGGGGATTTTACAATTTTATCCCTAAGGGGGTGAAAAGGGGTAAACTGTATTTTCATCCATAGACCCGATAAGATATCGACTTGGTGTTTGCTTGCATAGGTATTCCATACAAGTGTCTAAAAACGCATTTCAGGATTTTGCCCTAATCAACCTCTAAAAGTGCAAATCTAGATTCGGGGTGAATTAAAGACCCTTGCGTATCTCCTATGTTTATTGAGCTAGAGCATTCTTTTTTTGAATATAAATGTATTCTTAAAATATTTAGAAAGCGGTTTAAGAGATTTTAAAATGTTACCCCTAAGGGGATGAAAAGCGGTAAAGTGTGTTTTCACGAATTCCTCAATATCTCTTAACCCGATAAGATATCGACTTGGTTTTTTGCATTCATAGGTATCCAATACGAATGTCTCAAAACACGTTTCAGGATTCTCTCAAATCAACCCCTAAAGGTGCAAATCTGGATTCGGGGTGAATTAAAGAACCCTTTGTATCTCCTATGTATATTGAGTTAGAACATTTGTGTTTTTGGCATACAGATGTATTCTTAAAATATTTAGAAAGGGGTTTAACGGATTTTAATGTTACCCCTAAAGCAGTAAAAAGGGAAAACTGAAAAGGGGTAGGGTGTTAAGTTTATCTTGCTAAAATTTATGAATACAACATTTAGTTTGTACATATATATTTTAATTTTATCTCATTGTTATACTAAAACTATAGTTTTACCAATATATAGAAGGTGAACGACAATTACGTACACATTTCCAGGAGGTACGTGAAGCATAAAAAAGAGTTGTGCAGGAATTTTTTCGAAAGAATTTTGTTTCCTTTTTTTCCTACAATATTGTTTTGCGGAGTTTGTTAGTTTAGCGTATTGAGTGAGGGGGAGGGGGGCGCCCTATAATTTATTTGAAATTTAGAAGAAAAAACATTTGTTCCCCGTACGAAGAACGGGCATCTTGCTAGTACAATTATAAATGGGGGACTTTTTAAATTCAGCAGTCCGACGCCTAGGTATGGCTAACAGGTCACCATGTCTGGTGGGATATTGATGAGTATTGTTACTCGTTGAAAAATAATGCATATGTTGCTGCGCAAATACTGCTAATTTGAAAATCATTATAGATGGAAATGTTGGTAAGTTGTTCTCCAAAAAGAAGGGCTTACACGACTGGCGACATTTAATGTTAAAAATCAGGCGAATTCGACGCTTTTGGAGAACAAATACTCGCTTCCATTCGGTAGCCATACCCCATAACAAAACATAAGTCATGTGGCTGAAAGCCACGGCATAATATACCTCTATTAAGTCAGACGTGTCAAGTACCGGCTTTAATTTTAAAATAGCGTAGTAAGCACAATTCAGTTTTTTACATACTAAGTTTATTTGTTCCCTCCAGTCGAGATTAGAATCGATACATATGCCTAGATAAGCGCACAATTGGGAATTATATGGAATGCCCTTTATATTATTCAAGGCATTAAAGTTCACGCAAACAGTTTTGTTCATGTTGAGTACAAGTTGATTTTTTAAGCACCAGTTTTTGAACTCCTGGTGACAAATTTCAATTTTATAAATGAGTTCCTTTACCGTATCGGCAGATACAGTGAAGGCTGTGTCGTCAGCGAAGCTAACGATTTGCGCGCATGTAACATGTAAGGGCAAATCGGTAACATACAATAGATACAGCAAGGGGCCTAATACCGAGCCCTGAACAACACCTAAGTTTATACGGACAGTGGTGGACGTTACATCATTAATTTTAACAAACAGTTTTCTGTTAGTAAGAAAAGATATCAGCCACATAAGAAGTGGGCCCCGAATGCCTAAGCAACATAACTTTTTTCTAATGCATTCCACATTCACAGTGTCGAATGCACACGATATGTCGAAAAATATTGATGCAACAAATTTACCGTTTTCCAGTTGCTGATAGACATAGCGGAGCAGGCTAAAAGCCGTGTTGTGTATCGGAGAACAGATTGTATAGTCAAAACTATACCCATTCGGAGTCACGTGACTTTTGTCTGTCTCTGTTCATCTTTAGTAAAATAGATGAAATGGAAGAAATTTGAAAAAAAGGCATGTCGATTCATAAAATTAATTTTAAAATTTGACGTTTCTAATCTGTCAGATTATATTTTTCGTGTAAGTTATTGAGATAAGGGTAATAAAACCTAAAATTGTTGAGCCGAAAACTGGAAATTAAAAGAAACCATCGGACATGCGGTATAACGAGCAGTCACAACAATTAATTTGAATATTATGCGTTTTTTTTTATGAAGAGTACAATATTAATAATAGTAAATCAACAGTTTCACCCTCCAACGCTGTTCGCCGTGCTTCTCTTGCGTTAAATATCTCGGAGAGCACAATTTACCGAAAATATGAGCCAGAAAGTGAAGAATGCAAAAACAGAAGTCGACGAAGCAGTCAAGACACTGTATATAAAATGTATGTTGCTAAAGAATTTGTAACCATAAAAAATCTAAAAAATGCTTGGTTGAAGAATCTGGAGATTTTTCACATTCAGTTTCTTCCCTAAATAGATTGTGCAAGGAAATAGGCTTCAAATGGCAATGTTCTATAACAGAATATGCATGCACAGAAATTGACTTAAAATTTGCTATACGCAGCAGGTGTTTAATGTAGCAGCTGACATATCTTTATTATATTTATTGTTCATTGAAATGTTAAACAGTGTTTAACATGATCGCGTTCTCGAATGTTAAGATACATTTAACATGCATCCACTCATTTAACATGCATCCACTCGCGTCCTCGAATGTTAAGATACATTTAACATGCATCCACTTATTTAACATGCATTCACTATAGCAACATCACACATATTCATGGTAGTCCGATTTCGATTTAGCAGTTTTTAGTAATTATTATTGATTCAAAATTATTGCCTCAATGAACAATAAACTAATGAACGCATTTCGAGGGGAAACCGTCTTAACATTTCTCACATAAATTACCACTCTTGCTTCGCTGCGCTCGCTCGAGTGGTAAAAATATGCTCGAATGTTAAGACTGGGTTACCCCTCTTAATACGTTAATTACTATTACAGTTTACGACATGTTATGTTTTCTTTAACCTGTAAATTCAGTTTGATTTCATATAAGAGAATAAACCCGTAGCAACCTTGTTTTAGAAATTGGCATATGTCAGGATAACCTACAAAAAGGAATGTCATTTATTTCCCTAAAATTGCATTTTTAAGAATCGACATACGTAAAATTACTAGATTATCACGTGACTCCGAATGAGTTTAAATTTGACTATATTTACTCAGGAACGATACCATTCCATTTGGCACAACTTTTTCGCACACTTTGGAAAAGACACTCAGAACTGATAATTAACTAATTTTTTTAAATTTCATTTAAAAAAGTAGGATTTTTTTAATTAATTTCGGTGTGTTAAGTGCCACTTTTTTCACTGAGTGAAAAAAGTGACACTTTGCTTTTAATTTAGGAATGAACGATTCTAATTGGACGTTTCCTTAGTTACCAATCGACGTTTCCTTAGTTACCAGAACTGACCAACGCACTTCACTAAAATGAAGGCAAATACAATTCTATACAAAATAGGCTTGGATTTGAATATTTAATGAAATTTTAAAAAATCTTATAGACAACTCGTGTTAGCGTGCTTATTTTTCACGCGTGTGGAATATTAAACTTGGCTGCGCCTCGTTTAATAACCCTCCACACTTGTGAAAAAAAGTTGCACTTCTAACACTTGTGGTCTAAATAACTATTAATACTTTTGTAGATATTATTATTATGATTATTAAAGTAAAAATAATTAGATTAACTTTGTTAATAAGATTTATTTCATAATTATACAATTATAGGAGGGCATAAATTTACGAGTGCACAAGAAACTGTTAATATCTGATCTACCACAGCAACATCGTCAGTTTTCTTTTTCACCAGGAACATGGGCATCGTTTCGTGAAAAACTGTATTTTTTTGACGAAGGACTCCAATATCGCGTTTGACGTGTATTCTGAAAAAAAGATATAGGTAATTAAGATAATTATTGTAATAATATACTTGCACTACCTCACGCTTGCTATATTCCTGGTCGATTCTATATCCCTTGGATCGAGCTGCCGTATCCCTTTTAGAAAAGCAGGCGTAATCACTGTGGCCATATGTAGTCCTAGGGAGACTTTTATTAAAAAGCCACGATCTGTCAATACAAAATCTCCTGGCAAGAGATTGTTTAAAATCCCACAATCCTCTGTTAGACCTTTATCGCTTATTCTGCCACCATATCCATGTGATATAAATGATATTAATCCAGGAGGAGTGATGCCTATTAGTACCTTTACCGTATTATGTTGTTTGTACGTAGACCATGTAGTACATTGTACTTCATGGCTACTTGATTTTTCCACTCTCATTTCAAAACAATCGATTATTACTGAAATCTTGTTGACAAATGCTACCTTGAAGCATTCTGGCATTGATTTAAACACCTGATCTCGTTCAGGCCAAATAATAAAAATTTTCATCCGATGATACATAATATTCAATGTGGTATAAAATATTCTGGAAATTGTTTGTACGCTGACGTTAAACATGTATGCCAATAAACTAAAATCTAAATCTAATCTAAGTTTTATCACCGTTATCAAAAACGTGCCTCTAAGCATGTTTTACGTACTGAATTAGGAATAAATATATATAATTAAATGTGAACTGTATATATTGTATGTATTTGGTGTAGCATTTGCCATATAGTAGACGTGTGTAAAAGAATTTTTTTTTGTAATGTCACAAATAAAGTATATCTATCTAACACGCAAAACAGCGTCATTCTTCCATGCTCACGTAAAACTTTTACATTCGCTGGAAAATTCTCACTTTTTTTAACTTGTACAACAATCTACTATTAATTCACTAGCGATTTAAGAAGAAAATTAACTCGCTAGCATATAAACATTATAAACAGTTACTTATGGAAACTATTATAGAGATAATAATAATAATGGCGGTTTAAAATAATAATTAATCGAGTTATTTAACAATAACAGTAACGGCGTAACTGGAGACTTGAGTTACCACATTTATATTTTTATGACGCTCAACGCCTCAACGGCTTAAACCTGAAAAGAAACACAGATTGCAGGCAGCTGAAAATTATTTCGGTGGCGCAAATAATTCTCACATATAATGTCATAAGAGCATTAATTCTTTCCGCAATTTTTGTTACTGCGTTCCAACAACGTCGTATTAATTAGGACGCCTTCCAGAGGCGAGCGTTTCCTTTCCAGAGACTTTCCATTTGAAAATATATTTTTTGGAACTTTTCCTTACTGCCAATCTCTAGCGTGCTTTTAAAACTTTCTTTAGTGTTATTAAATTCGTTGTACATTTTAAATGCGGCATATGCCGCGGGTTTCAGCTAGTTTTTCTTTGAAACGGAACATAATTTAAATGTATGTATACTCTTATACGTATATTTGAATTCGGCGCCATCACTTACTCCACCTCCTTTTTACTTCCTTTTACGATAAAGGAAGTATTGGATTCACCCCAAAAATTCGAAATTGAGTTTTCAACAGATCTTCACGTTTTAGGGTCCCCTGATCCCAAAAAACATATTTTTTTTCATTGGTCTGTGTGTCTGTCTGTCTGTCTGTCTGTGTGTCTGTCTGTCTGTGTGTCTGTCTGTCTGTGAACAGAATATCTCAAAAACGAAAAGAGGTATGGCGTTGAAACTTCATATATAAGTTTTGTGTACTATGTAGATGAGACAGCAAGCTTTTGAAGAAAATCGCATAACCGGAAGTAGGTGTTTACTCTTGTGATTTTTCAGTTTTTTCCGATTTTTTCAAAAACGGCTCTAACGATTTTTTTCAAACTTTACATTTTTATTAAATTTTTAATGTGCATTGACGTGAAATAAGTGATTTTCCAGTTGAAAACTTCTAAAGTGGGTTTCTTTTGTTTTTTTTAAATTTTTTTTATTAACTCCTATTTTAAATGGAACACCCGGTATATTATTACATTTTTGAATTCTGCTTAAGATTTTAGAGAAAATTTGTCTCTTCAACTAACGCTCTATTTTGTACCGTTTTTGTAGAATTCGTAATTTTTGAAAATTTTTGACAAATGCTTAAAAATTAAAAATTAAATTTTTGACTAATTATATGATCACTGTAAAAGGAAGTTGTGTGAGTGTATCACACCAGATTTTTATAATTGGTCGGCACGGTGTACTAATTAACGGCTGCTGACGTAAACTACAAGATTATACTATACCAAGACACTAAGAGATTCTTGAGGGTTCTCTTTTTATTCCATATCTTGCTACTTCTATAGAACAGGTAGGTCATTTGAACTTGAGTAAAACATTATGGCAACGTGTAATTCAATATGGCTACGTTGTTTGCATCTCGAGTTTATATACTTATCGGTGTTTTAATACAGTTGTTGATATTAGATATTTGCGAAAATTAAACCAAAGTATCTATCATTTAGCAATCGTTACTTAAATGATGTATCGGTACTGTAATTTGAGTAAATAATATCTGTACATAAGTAACTGCGTATTGATGTAATGTAACTGCGTATTGATGTACCTAATCTAACGTAAAATGTGCACAATGGCGCGTTTACTTGTCATAAACTTATTAATCGGTACTACATGCATCTAGTAGATTCTGTACAATTTTCAAGCCGCTTAGGTGTAAATGCTAAGCGCTTGTATTTTTAACCGATATGTATAGTAAGTATACTGTTAATATTTGGTAATGTCATTACTTCAATAAGCAATTGATTAAAAAGTATTTGTAATATGAATATGTATTATCTTTCAGAACTACAACAAATCTTCATGTGTAGCATCTGACACAATGTAGCGATGAGGTGGCTTGTCTACTTCTGCAGATTTACATCACAAGAGGTTTCAGGTAAACATTAAAATAATTATCACATATAATCTCATACGAGCATTAATTCGTTCCGGAAAAATAATTTCCGGATATGAATTAATGCTCGAATGCAGATTCGGTAAGAAAATCGTTAACGACACAAACCCTCACAGTTAGATTAGTCTACCTACAAAAAATTTCCAAGAAGTTTTGTTGTCTTGGTTACGTCTCGTGAACTAATTTTTCTATTGCTCATTAAAGTGTGTCGTACGATTTTCACTTGAATATGGGAAAACATTTTTAGTGGTCATAAAACACTTAACTTCTTCAAAATGTGGTAGAAATGCGCATGAAATTTCATGTTAATCTTGTAATTTCCAACGTTACTTATGAATCAGTTAATTTTAAAATAAACTGCTCAACTACAGGTCTAAAGAGTAGCTTCAGAATGTGTAGTTTAAAACGTGACCACCGAGCTTCTGTAGATGGCGCCAAGTGGAATTATAGTGCACCCAGAATGTGTAGTTCAAAACGTGACCACCGAAGTTCTGTAGATGGCGCCAAGTGGACAAGCCGCCACTGTGCTACAATGCTTTGAAATTTTGCAAAGTGGAAAATCGGCACCTTTCGCCAAAACCAAATAGCGCATGAAGGTGCTCGGGACCTTAGCAACAACTTTGCCCCCTTTCAAAATTTCGATATCTGTCGCCGTTCGAAAGTTACAGGCGATCCAGACAGACGGACGGACGGACAAAACGTTCGCATAAGTACGCTGAAGCTACTAATAACTGGTTAAATAAGTAGGTACTTAGAATAATGCCCTATACGCTCAAACAACCAATAACGTGAGTTTGTTTGTTAGTATCCATGGAGATAATTGAATTCAAGTAATCATTTTGGACTAGTGCAATTTCAGCGATTATCCAACTCAAAATAAAGTGACTGATCAAGTAGTTGTTGTCTATGCAGTCAACTAAATAATAGCCGCTTTTAATTTTTTCTTATTTCGGCCATATTTACATTAAAAATTCTTACTGCCAATATTAACGTCAAAATACATGACCATCAGATTTGAATTTTAAATAAATTTAGTTACAGGCATCATGGTAATGTCGTAAGTTAACTAAACTTCTTAAACTTTAACAATTATTTTTTTAATTTAATTTATCTCTTCATTGGATTGTTTTGTTGAATACAATTCGTGGCCTGATTGTTTCTTCAATATTTGTCGTTCAGACCTAACTAGTAACTGTTGTTTTTGGAAAATCTCTGCACTCACATTCCTCTCACGTAGATTTTTGCCACATCAGCTACTCTTGCATTACTTTTCATTACATTTTAAACACCGTTTTGTAAGAAAACTACGAATCTGACGCAAAAACCTTAAAAGAATTTTTAACTTCTTTTACTATTAGAATGTATCTCCAGTGGCCATACGTCAGCCCACTTAAGAAACACAGTAAAAAAATCATAATAAATTTGGATCAATTTTAATTACATGGAATTGCCAAACACATGACTGGTGCGGCAAGTGAGTGAAAACCGTTCAAGTAGCGATTCCATAATAGGGGGCTTTAGATATTGAAATTATATTTTTCAACTGGTACTATAAGTAAATTACATTAAACAGAAATAAAATAAATTTTATTTACAAAATTAACAAGGTATTTGTTATACACTTTCTAATCAAACAAATATTGTTTATTATTCATCTAAAAAATTCGATGTCATTTTCGTTGGTATCATCGCTATCACTGTCATTTACCTCTAATCTTATTATAATTTTTTCGGTAGCCTCTTCTATGTGCTGATCCGTTTCCCAAAACGTATTTTCTATTTCTTTAACATGGTTACCAAATTTCTCCAGTTTTCTGGAGTCGCTGAGTTAATTGCTTCTTCCGCCAATTGTTGTAATTTTTTAATAGAAAATTCTCCACCTGTATTGCGAGTCCTTATAAAATGTTTTGCCTTAACCCACGCTAATTTGATAGGATTTAACTGGCACATGTAGGGTGGTAACCTTTATTTTCATGTGATGCTGGTTTATTTTGATTTATCAAATCCATTAATCTGCTTTTACTGAATTTTATATTAGACAATAGCCTCTCTTGAATACATTTTGTGAAGTTCGTATCATTCATTTGATCATGATAATCACCACTAGTTGTACCCGCCTTGAAAATCAACCTTGCGTTTTTAATAAAACCATCTTCTGAACCAGCGTGAACAACAATAAGACGACCTATAAAGGGCAAGTAAATATAAATACTTAATAATACATACAAAATTGTATTAATTTATAGTTACCCGTATAACTTATATTATTACCTATGCCAAAAATGGTATCACTCTGCCAACATTTTTTAAATGTCAAATCATTATCGTTCCATGTTTCGTCCATGTAAATTATACATTTGTTTTCGTCCCTATATTTTTTATATATTTATATCTCCAATGTAAAATATGCGGTTTTTCCATCAACATTTTTCGTTTATTGTGACACTTTCACCAGAAATTGATATTTATGTATTTAGTGTGTAAAGAGAGCCATTTTGGCATGAGGATGTGAGTTTTGTGCCGAGCGGGAGCGAGGCACGAAAAAGCAACCGAATGCCAAAATGGCGCGTTACACTCAAAATACATACAAAAATTTTTCTACGGTCCTAAATAAATGACAAAATTGTGCCAACACCACGTTTTCCGCGATTCACACCATTTGATGAAGTCGTACCGCCGTTCATAAAGGCCGCGCGATTTGGCCGGCAACAACTTTTTGGTTGCTGCCTGGACCGCTTGAAATACTTCCTATCCAGACACAATATAGATATTGCATGCATCACTGAAACTCACCTTATTCTAAACGAAAAATTGACGTTACCGGGATATCATATATACCGGAAAGACAGACCAACAGAGATTGGGTGGGGAGGTAGCGCAATATTAATTAAAAAAAACATAGCTGTTTCTCCAATCACTCTGGAGAACATACACTTTCTAGAAGCTGTTGCTATCAGCATAACAGTAAATGAAAACTCAACTCTCCGAATCGTATCAGCTTACAAACCACCTAATAGTCAACTCAGCCAAAACGAACTCAACCAAATTTTTGAAAACCAACATCCCACGCTCCTTGCAGGAGACCTCAATTGTAAACATACTAACTGGGGATGCAGAGTGACTAACCCCAATGGGATAAAACTTAATAACTTTGCTTCTCAACTGGCACTACAAGTGGCTGCACCCGCTGAATATACTTACTTTCCATATCGATACAACCAACTACCAGATATACTTGACATCATTTTACACAAAAACCTAACTCTACCAATTACTCAGACAGTACTCACGGAACTCGATTCTGATCATCTGCCAGTATTGTTCACCCTCAGTTGTTTACCCTATAACTACCCACACCTGCCAAGATTAATTAACGGACCCATCGACTGGGATAAGTTCCGATCTACTATGGATAATCAGCTAACTTGCCCCACCAACTTAGATTCACATGAGGACATCGATAACGCGGTGATATTGTTCAAAGATGTAATTACGTCAGCAACTCAACAAGCTACTAAAACCACTCGAATACAGCGACACCGATTTGACCAAACTCCTCCCTCACACATACAACAATTAATAAGAGATAAACACACAGCACGTAGACAGTGGCAAAGTACTCGAAACCCAGCAATTAAGACCCAACTAAACAGGCTTATCAGGCTTGTAAAAACCGAATTAGACCAATTTAGAATTTCGTCCTACCAAAACTACATCGAATCTCTTGATCCTGGCGATCCCAACGTGGAGGGCCACCAAAAGGATACTAAAACAACCAACGTTAATCCCACAACTCCGGTATGATGGTCGTACATATTCAGAAGATTCCGGCAAATGCGAGATCTTCGCAGAGCAGCTGGAAAAAACGTTTACCACTCCATCTACTCAATCTGATACTAATTATCCCGATCAACTCGAATTAAACAAAGATGTTCCTTCTAATATAACACCCACTGATCCAATATCGCCATCTGAAGTTAAATCGTATATTAATAAACTGAAATTCAAAAAAGCTCCAGGAATGGATCTTATACCCAACTTGGTACTTAAAAACTTACCAAACAAATCCATCTGCTATCTAACAGCGATATTCAATGCATGCTTGAGATGTGGATACTTTACTAATTAAACAAAATTTATTTAAACGTTAGAACAAGTAACAAAACCAAACGTTAACTTCATAATTGCAAAATTTAAAAAAAAATAAATCATACACAGTTAAATTAAATGTTGGAAATGTCCTCCGTTAGCTTCAATGCACGCAGCAATTCTTCGACGCATTGACTGTGTTCCGAATTATGTCGCAAGATGCAACAATGCGTTCTCTTAATTGGTCAACATTTTCAACCGGAGTAGCGAAGACTAGGGTTTTGAGATGGCCCCAAAAGAAAAAATCTAAACAATTAAGTTCGGGAGATCGCGGGGTCCAAGGGTGCGGACCTCCTCGACCGATCCAACGGTCTTGGTATTCGTCGTCCAAGTATTGGCGAGCAACCAAACTAAAGTGGGCCGGAGCTCCATCATGCATAAAGTACATGTTTTGTCTTAATTGAAGCGGTACACCTTCCAGCAGTTCCGGCAGTACATTTTCTAGAAATTGTCGATAATCTGCACCGTTTAATCTATTCAGTAAAAAATGTGGGCCTATCAAACGATCACCGACGATGCCAGCCCAAATATTCACGGAAAATTGTTGCTGATGATGGCCTTCTGCAATTTCATGTGGATTTTCTTCCGACCGTATGTGGTTATTGTGGAAATTGAAAATACCATCTCTCGAGAAAGATGCTTCATCGGTAAACAGAACTTCGGCTCCAAACTGAGGATTTTGAGCTATTTTGTCTTGCATCCATCTACAAAAAGCCAATCTTGGCGGAAAATCTCTTGGCAATAAGGCTTGTACTCTTTAGATATGGTAGGGATACAAGAGTTGTCTTTTCAAAATTCTCCAAACCGTCGGGTGAGGTATGTTTAAGTTGTGAGCAATTTTTCTGGTACTTGTGGTCGGAGTTTCTTCAATTTCGTTGAGGACAGCCTCTTCTACTTGGGGATTTGCAACTTCCATAGGCCGCCCATTATCAGCAGAATTCTTTTTAAAACTTCCATTTTCCCATAGTCGTTGGTGAATGTGTTGCAACAAGTTATGGTGTGGTTAAAAATGTTGACCAATTAAGAGAACGCATTGTTGCATCTTGCGACATAATTCGGAACACTCCGGGAATTTTCCTGCGTGTTAGACAGTCAATGCGTCGAAAAATTGCTGCGTGCATTGAAGCTAACTGAGGACATTTCCAACATTTAATTTAACTGTGTATGATTTGTTATTTTTTTTTTAATTTTGCAATTATGAAGTTAACGTTTGGCTTTGTTACTTGTTCTAACGTTTAAATAAATTTTGTTTAATTAGTAAAAAAAAAATTATTTCAAAAAATTGACCATGTTTTTCAACATAAAAGTAGATTTTTCTCGAAAACGGTCAACTTTAGTGCTTATGACCAAGAGTACCTTTTTTGTGTAGAAAACATTGGCGGTTCAAATGAGCGTCTCAAAACTGTACTTTTTCCAGTGGCGTAGAAGTTGGGGAGAAAAACACTCACTACCCCTTCAAAATCTTCACCAATTATGACTTAAAAAAATTTTTTTTTCTCGCACAAAACATAGCTTATTATGAGTAGAAAATGCTTACAAAAGCTGTTTTCTGTACGATAAACGGTTCCGGAGATATTCGCAAAAAACGATTTTTTTTTCAATTTCAACACCCTGTATCTCGAAAATTGTGCATTTTAGAGGGTAAGTTAATAGAAACTTTTTTTCAAATTTTTGGACGAGCTATCACATCCTGAAGTCCTGCGCATATATTATGAAACACCCTGTATATGTATGAAGTTCCAACCCCATACTTTTTTGCGTTTTTGAGATATTCTGTCCACAGACACACACACACAGACACACACACACAGACAGACCCTTGAAAAAAATATGTTTTTTGGGATCAGGAGACTCTGAAACGTGAAGATCTGTTGAGAACTCAATTTCGAATTTTTGGGGTGAATCCAATACTTCCTTTATTGTAAACGGAAGTAAAAATGTGTGAATTGCTAACTTTTCGCATTGACAGTGAGCTCTTAATAGTCAGTTTTAGAGGTAACCGTAGGAAAAAAACCATTTTTTTTAATAGGCGCCGTAATGTTGCTGCGCTAAAAGAAAAGTCAATCTTTTCTCTTATTGCAGTCAAAAGTTTTGTAGTAGTCTGTACAATTTTTTTGTTAGGTAAAACTCTTCTAGAGTTTGCCTTATCACTTGTAAATCAAAATCGTCGACTTTTTCAAGTGCGGAGTCCCTTGGTCTTTTTTTACCTGGTGATGATAAATCTTGACTAGGATTTCCTGCTTTTCTTTTATTATTCTCTTTTCGAATTCTTTTTATTGAACTTTCAGAAGTGTTTGTGTACAATGCTGCTCTTTGAGTTTTACATATTCATGGCAGTTTTAGAACCTGATTTAAAGGTCTATTCAGACTGGCGGTAGCGGCGCGGATTCTGAGCGGTTTTTAGATTAGTAGGTATTCATACCCACATAACCATCCAAGCGGTATGGCAATTATATTTTTGGTGTTTAAATGAAGTAGTAAACATAAACTGAAGCTTGCCGCTATTATTTTTTTTTGCAAAGAAAAAATTACCAGTTTGAGCTAGTATGGCGGCCCTTTGTACCCTTCTTATCAGTATGACACAATTTCCGACTGGGTTTAGGGACCTTGGCTATCGATTACAACAAAAATTAACCTTGCCGTTTTAAAAAAATATATTTAAATTTATTAACAATTTTCCAAAGCCGCCGTTAATATTTCTAACCGCAGTTCGGCTGCCATACTTGCGTTTTTGACACCTACTTGGGCAATATAAAAAGGTTTACTACCTACCGAGCTTGCTGATATGACTAGTAATTTAGGTGTTATGGATTCGTGGTCTAGTAGGTTTAATAACGTGCTGGTGCAGATTTGAATTTAAGTACATATCAGTAAAAATAGAGGACGGGGAATTACTTAGAGCGTGAGATTTTACTGGCCATGTAATACCTTTGTAATTAAAATCCCCAAATAGAATAAGAGCCAGCGTAGCGCAGTTGGGAAAGCACTAGGCTTGCATTAAGCAAGTCCTCGGTTAAAATCCCGCGGGGGCCGGAATGTTTTCACACCCTTGGCGATTTAAATCGGGCTTGGTGAGACCATTCACAGTTGGGCACCAAATTAACTGTTCTCTACTCAGAACCACAGACCTAAGAGATAGAGTAACAAGGTCAACACATCACCATGACACACACCTCTACACCGCAAGGTAAATGAGGTTACAGATAATACATACATACGTACGTACAGTTATTAAACATTAAAATTGCACCACAGAACATAAAAATAAAGCCAGCAAACGAATAAATGTATAAATTTAAAAAGGCATGTCTAAAATGCAGTACTATTATTAGTGAAATTAAGTCGTTATTTGTTTTAATTTATCAATAATTACAATAATGCTTTTTACTTTTGCAACATTATCAGCAGTAAATCTAAATTATACTTGTCGTAAGTTTCTCTAAAATTTATATTATGATTTGTTGTGGGTTCGGTAACTTCATTCCTTGTGTAATTTTGTGATTGATTATGGAGAGTGGTCTAATTCTCTTCGTTATGCTGCGAAGAATTAGAAAAGTGATGGTGCGACTGTGAAAGGGGAGAGGGATTAGTTTGAAGGACAAGTTATTATTTTAAAAGAAATAAATCAAATATTTTTTTAAAATCAAATATCTATTTCATGCTCAATATCGCTCATGTATGCATTTTAGGTTATTATCTAATAAAATAAAATTATAGTTAACTATTTCGACAGCTAAGCTGTCATTTTCAATAGCCTTGGAAAGAAGCTAAACACGACAGTTTCTCTTCAAGGCTATCGAGAATGACAGCTTAGCTATCGAAGTACGTATTTAGCGATTGTTAAATATTTGTATGGTTAGGGGTAATAAACGAATTGCGATCAGATTCAAACCATAGGCTCCAGCAATGTTTTATTATAGTTAACTGGCATATTAATCCTAAATGGTGGATTTTAACTTTTCCATTTAAAAAATTAAAGGTAATTAATTATAGAAAACAAATAAAATAGTAGCAAAAAGGTTGAAGATCATGAAGAATAATTATTTGAAATTAAGTAATAAATTGTTAATTGTAAACACGATTCCTACTGGAAAAACTTGGACTATAAAACAATGTAAGTTCCTCGTTCTCATTATCATTTTCTTCATAATCTATAACTCTACAACATCATCAGACCCTCTAGCATTCTCTCAGGTAGGAATGGACGCGTGACGTGCGACTAATATTTGAAAATGGAGACGTGAACGAGAGTGAAAAGTTCCAAGGCGTGATTCACGTTTCACGTTAATTTCACGTGATATATTTAGTAATGAATAAAATATTGCAGGGTGAACCGCTCACCCGCTGACCTCCCATGTGGAAGATCTAGAGATGGAGCTGCGTATGCGCATCTGCATTGTAGTATGAGTGTTGTGTGTACTGTGTACAATCAATGGTGTCCTGCCTGGGAATGAATAATTATTTCTATTCTAAAGTTATATTTAAGGCAGCCGGAAGCACGGACACAAGAGCTGCTCTGTAGCGCATGTAGGAATAGCGTATTCGTTTGCAATATCCTACAAAAAGCTGGAATCGCATACGCAGCCACCTGTCCTTCGAATTCGATCACCGGTAATATTTTTTTTGGTTGAAAATGTAAATAATTTATTAGAAACATGAAGATATTTTTACTCCTAGCTTACTTTGATTTTTAAAATTATTTAGTTTTGCAATGTCCACTTACTAGGGAAGTTCTGGGTAAAGCCCTATACACATTTTTATTGGTTTTAAAGTTGAACATTCTGTTCTATCTGAATTTGCATTTTTAAATAAAAGCTGCGGGTCACGTTGTGAGTGGCGGGTCATTAATTTTCATTTTCAGATAAAGATAAACTAGTGCATGATGCATATCGTTAGATTGGTAATTAAATTTTCTGTTTAATGGCAAGATGGCCCTTGGTAGGTGCCATTTAAAAAAAATGTCTTTCTTAAAAAACGTGTTTAGCAAACTTTGTTCTTTTATTAAAGCTTTGCTATTGACTTCATTTATAAAATAGCTATTATTAAGAGTTGCTAGAGTCAATTAGAATAGATTTTTCCAAGTCAAGGCCTTCTATGGTATAAAATAAAAACTGAAAAAATAATTTTGTTTGTTTAAAAAATTCAAATTTGGCAAGACTGTTATATGTAATTTGACTCGTACATTCAGAAAAACAAAATATACAGGGTGTTCCATTTAAAAAATCAAAGTTGATATCATTTCCGGTAAAACCGGAAGTCAGCCATTTTGACTATGTCTATAGACCAATCAGAAATTATGTCTAGTATCTTGGTATAAAATTTTATCCAAATCTATTCATAAATAAAGAAGATATAAGCATAGCCCTAGTCTCATTCATCCGGTATAAGTCTGTCTTAAATTAGCTATTCCTCCAAGCAACCATATTGTTTTGCGTTGCAGCTTCTGTTAGAGCATAGATGAGCAGCCCGTGGCCCGTCACACTTTCTCGTGCGGCTCTTCAAAGATTTTACATTTTGACTTTTAAAAAGGCATATGTGCCGCAAACGCTGCATCGGCAAGCGGCATAAAGTCAAAGCTCAAAGGGTATTTCAGCTCTTTCAGAAACCCGAAAATATGCTCAGAATTTACAAAAATTAATAACGGAATATAAATCTCGATTTAAAATATTTAGGTCAGAAAAAACCGTTCTTAGTTTTAACATTTTTTCTTCACCATTTATTATAGAAGTGGAAACAGTTCCGGAGGAGTTACAAATGAAATTAATAGATTTACAAAACGACACGGATTTAAGAAATAAATTTCAAAATGTTGACATACATAATTTCTATCAAAATTACATGAATTTAGAAAAATTCCCACGATTAGGCACACATGCAAAGCAAATAAAGACACTTTTTGGAAGCACCTATGTTTGCAAACAATTATTTTGCGGAAGAAAAATAATTAAAAGCGATCACCGATCGAGATTAAATGATGTACGGTTAGAAAGCTGCATGAGAGTTGCTGTGTCGTATATATTGAAACGGTATTTAGCCCGTTACACAACTCTGCTTGCAGCTTAGATAATTAAAGCAAGTCAATAAAGCACAGAGCTGGGGTAAGCAGGCAACTGCAAGAAGTCATATTAGAATATTAATACATAACCACATTGATAAAGCATTGCCGATAATAAATGAGATTACTTTAGACTAAATGGCCATAAGGCAGAGCTCAATTTGTAAATTAGAGTCACCGAAATATCAATTAACATAAATTAAGAGGTTTAGTGCAAAATAAAGCCAATCAAATATTCAACAAATCTATCACCAAAGGGATTTATTACATGCGGGTTAAATAAATTTGCATATCAGTTTAATTAAATAAGTACAGTTTCATGAACTTTTTAAATAAAGGTATAAAGGACAGAACGTTCCCAATACAGTGCAAGAGAGCACAATAACAGATCTAAAGGAAAATTATAACATGGATCAACGACATTCAAAATTTGGTGAAATTCACACCAGGATTTGGAATTGGAAGAAAAGTGAACTGCAAGTAGTTAGAGAGGAAGTGCGCGAAATGAACCACTAGTCAGTGCATCAATTAAGTGAAAGGACAGTTAAATTGTACAATGTGAGTGACATTAAAAGACAATAATTACAAGATTGAAAGGACAATTTTAATAAATAGGATTTTATTTGTGAAAGTAATTAGTTTTAAGCATTTTAATTGTAACAGTACTTAATTTGAATCAGTTAAATTTCCGTTTTTTGTATTTCTGATGTGTTTTTGTTTATAATGAACTGGGCACAAAACAATTGAAATAAATTATCTGCAAACCTGTTGAATTGGTGTCTCCATTTAAATTAAGATTTAACCTATTTACAATTAAAATAATAGAAAAATAATTACACCATCGTGTTCAGAAATTTGTGGAGTACCAGTGAACGTGTGGGCAACGTTTTTCCAAATAAAAAATATTTGCATCATCCGCCCATCCGAGCGACCTCCCGCAGCTTGAGTTCCAACGCGATCACCAGCCACAGACAGGACTTTTCTTTAGGATAATTTACGCGCATGATCAGTGTTTGATGCGATTTTCTGGGAAACCGTTACTTCTAGCGAGTTGAATAAGATATACCTTTTTTAAGCGGAAAAGATAGGGAAAAAGATTTTTCCAGTCGAAAATGACATACACCGTGGCACAAAAAAGTTGCAGCGATTTAACAGTGTCCTAATGGTCGCTTGTGGCGCCCCCTAGAAGATGCAACTGAATCGTTGATAAATTTGAATTTCTCATGCCAAAAAACCCCCGGATACGAAATTTCGTGAAATTAGCTGGAGGTGAACGAAAGATATTAAAAAAATGTTATTTATTTTTTTCAACTCTGACACCATGTAGCTCCGTTAGTACTAACTTTTGGACTAAGGTAAGTTGGGTTAAATCAGCTTATTTTTGTCGAAATTAACTATATCTGAAGTTTGGCCATTCTTTACCGGACACCCTAGAGCAATATAGAGCATGAAAATAGACGTTAGGCTTTTTAAAATACATTTATTTTATTTGTATTTCGAAATAATAACTTATCCCCAATTAACCTGCTCCGTCATCCCACACACGGGTCCCATAAGTCGACCATCACTTTTTAATTGCCCACGGCATAAGGAACAAAATGAGACCACCCTCAATCTCAATCACAAAAACACAGACAGGATATAAACATTTGTAGTTGGAACATCCGCTATTAGTTTATAGGTGTGTTGTTTATGCTGGCAGCAATTGCCACCCATTTGTCATTTGTCCATTTTCGGTGGTTTGTCCATTGAGAGAATTTGGTGTTTTGGGTATTTTTGGCGTTTTGTCCATGCTAACGAATTCGGCGTTTTGCTCATTAAAATAAGATTAGGCGTTTTGTCCATTCGGCAATATGTACTAGATCCCTTCGGAGTTTAATTCGACAATCAATTGTTTCAGTTCAATCACCTCGAAACTCGCAGATGAGTATTTGTTGCAGTGGTAAGCAATTCGACACGAACCCTGACATCTCGGCGCCGCCATCTCGGCGCCGGCACTTCGGCGCCGCCATTTCGGCGCGGGGCCAGCTCGGCGCTGGGACAACTCGGTGAGGAGCCATCTCGGCGTCGAATTTAAATTCGCAAACTACAGTGTGCACTACATAAGAAAATTATTATAAACAAATAATAAATAAAGTGATCGCCAAAAAGTGGCATCAAATGAAAAAGAAATTATTTAGAATTTCTTCGAAAATCAAACACTGACGACCAGAGGTGGTTGCAAAGTGATTACAAATGGGTCAAACAAAAGTCGTCACGTGACTTCCGTTATCAGTAGAATTTTATATTTTTTTAAAAATAATTACAAAACATGCATTTACTAGTCAAGATAGGGACAAATTTTACGAAAAAAAGTTTTCTGGCCTTGAGATTGTTCAGTCAGCTAAAACTAACACACAATAAAAAATCTGATTGACATATTACTTAATTTCCGAAAAATAGCACTTTTTGGATTTACATAATTTCGAAAAACGCCATTTTCTAACTAAGTGTCTTTTATGTGACAAATATGTCTTTAATGTTTATTTCCAAAATCAAAGAATTTACATTTACAAGAGTCGTTTCACCTATCCGGGGACACACTGTATATACAGGGTGATTTTTAAGTTGATTCTTTCTTTTTACCAGGATATAAAGCTAAAAAAGTAAACTTTTTTTTCATTTGCCACTTTTGCGAAATATCAAAACTAACGGAGTTACAAGGTGTTAAAGTTTCAAATTAAGAATTAAAATTACATAACGAAAATTAAACTAAACTTAATGTAACTTAAATGATATGTTCAAAATGATCAGCATTAGCTCCTACACACACGTTCCGCGTATAAGAGCCATGCGACAGCGACATTTTGACGACACTCCCAGTAAATAATTCACTCATTCATTATTTTCATAAATATGAGCCATTATTGTAGCAATAACATTAAGAAAATTACAATGGAAAACTAGTTGACAAGTCATTGCTTGACAACAGAGATAAACAAAAATAAAATTTTCCAGCCGCCTTTGCGCCAAAGTTTTTTCATTTGAAACTTTAACACCCTGTACCTCCGTTAGTTTTGATATTTCGGAAAAGTGGTAAATAAAGAAAATGCTTATTTTCTGGCTTTATTTCCTGGTAAATGTATACCCTGTATATAAATATATGTAAAAAATACTGGTAATGTTAACATTTTACTTTATACAGGATGAGAGAATGTTCGAAAACCTATTTAGCCCGTATTAGATATATTGAGTGATTTTTACTTAGTTAAAAACTGGCGTTTTTCGAAGTTGTGTAAATCCAAAAAATACAGTTTTTCGGAAATCAAGCACGAATTCCATACGATTTTTTATTGTGTGTTGGTTTTAGCTAACTCAACAATCTCAAGTACAGAAAACAACTTTTTTTCGTTAATTTTGTCCCTATCTTGGTTAGTAAATGCATGTTTCGTAATTATTTTTAAAAAATGTTGAATTTTACTGATAACGGATGTCACGTGACAACTGTAATCATTTTGCAACCACCTCTGGTCGTCAGTGTTTGATTCTCCAAGAAATTCTAAATATTTTTTTTTCATTTGATGCCAGGTTTTTGGCGATCACTTCATTTATTATTTGTTTATAATAATTTTCTTACGTAGTGCACACTATAATTTGCGAATTTGAATTCGGCGCCGAGATGGCCTTGCGCCGAGTTGGCTGGCGCCGAGATGGCTCCGCGCCGAGTTGTCCCGGCGCCGAGCTGGCCCCGCGCCGAGATGGCGGCGACGAAGTGGCGGCGCCGAGATGTCCTAGACCCAATTCGACAATCCTTTGAGGTTAGGCATTGGATTTCACTGCATGATAAGCCGAAGCAGGTGGAACGTGGAAGTTTACACTTGTCACAACTAATTTCTCTCTCAACATGGACATCACGGCTACAGATCAAGCATTTGCTAATTATCGGCATGTTTATCCACTGATTTAACACAGTTTAAACTACGAGTTTATCTTAAAAAAATTTTAACTTTATTGCGGAGTGGAAAGTTTAATGAACCCGTACCTTTTCGTGCACAGCATAACCATAATCGCGTTTTTGCACACTAACAAAATATGAATAAATAAAGCTGTTAAAATTTACTTACTCCTATGGATTTTTAATATTTGGTATAAGGCGGTACTTACTGAATTAATCATAAGTTAATGACTATCTCTTTTTGTTGTAGGTGTCAAGATATTTAAATTACTCGTCCCCTGTTATCAAAAGGAACTCTGATATTTAAACTAATAATGAACACTAAAGAAGGAAGCATCGAAAGTACTAATTTAGGTATACATGTCAACAAGACTCATACAGAAGAAAAGCCACGCAGTTGCTCTGTTTGTAGTTAAAAACAAACCGGAAAGGTCATTTAGTTATACATATGAGGACACATACAGGAGAAATGCCTTATAGTTGCTTTGTTTGTGAATATAAAGCAACCGTAAAAAGTAATTTAGTTGCACATATGAGGTTACATAGAGGAAAGAAACCTTACAGGTGCTCAGTTTGTGAATACAAAGCAACACAAAAATCTGCTTTAGTTAAACACATGAGGACACATACAGGAGAAACTCCTTATAGTTGCTCTGTTTGTGAATACAAAGCAACCATAAAAAGTAATTTAGTTACACATATGAAGAAACATACAGGAGAAAAGCCTTATAGTTGCTCTGTTTGTGAATACAAAGCAACACAAAAACTTGATTTAGTTAGACACATGAGGACACATACTGGTGAAATGCCTTATAGTTGCTCTGTTTGTGATTACAAAGCAACTGTAAAAAGCGCTTTAGTTACACATATGAGGAAACATACAGGAGAAATGCCTTATAGTTGCTCCATTTGTGAATACAAAGCAATACAAAAATATCATTTAGTTGTACATATGAGGACACATACTGGAGAAAAGCCTTATAGTTGCTACGTTTGTGAATACAAAGCAACACAAAAAGATAGTTTAATTAGACATATGAGGACACATACTGGAGAAAAGCCTTATAGTTGCTCCGTTTGTGAATACAAAGCAACACAAAAAGATCGTTTAATTAGACATATTAGGACACATACATGAAAAATACATTATACTTGAGAGCTTGAGAGCATATTGAGGGGTTCTTTTTAAGTCAAAAATGTCTGATTAATGCAAATATATGGTCTATATTCAATCATGATGAAGTTACAAGCTTTTTAAGTTTTAAAGTAGTTATAATTGCTACTGTTGTAATTTGTTAATTTCTTAGACATATATTAAATCGAGGTAGTTTTGCATTGATATTGACTAGAACTAATGGAGATTCCTAGCTATCAACTGTTTCATTGCTTTTGCTAAGATTTTAAATAATGCATTCTATAGTCCGTTTTTAATCTAGGAGAAGTAATTGAAATGCCATATTTATAGTAGAAAATATCACCAGAAAATACACTAGAAAATTGTGGTGGCAATTTTGAATTCTTTCATGTATAATATTGACAATGCACTTAAAAATTTAAACTGTAATGTATTTTGTTAAATTATATTAGCTATTTTATTGTAATGACATAGAAAAAGATTAAGAAAACTAAACTGCTAACTGCTTCAAACAGTTGATCGTCAAAACGTGTCAAAATATATGCTACTTAGTATTGTATAAAACTGGATCTGTTTTAGTCAATAACAGATGTTGTTTTTGTCGCAAAATAATTGAATTACCCTTCCTGGTTTAAAAACCGACTAAAATTTAAAAAATTCAGTTCTAGGCAATTTTGCTTGATTTGCTAAATTTAAAATTGTCCATCATTTTGTATGAGAAAAACTTTATAGGTGCTGTATTTGTGTATACAAATTCATGCAGAAAAATCATTTATCTACAAACATCAGGTGTTACATAAAAGAGAACTAGTTTTTCAAATAAGTGGCTGTATTGTAATGGAAATGATTTTTGCATTTTATAAATTAAATTGTAACTAAAAAAGTTACAGAAGAAACGTTAACACTAAACGATGAAATCGGTCAGCGTGAGTGGCTCCAAAACTTGACATGCGGCGAGCTATGGTACTGCAAGTGGATTAGCGTTCTCGGCCTTATGCAGATAAATATTTTAAATTTATGGTTTCAGCATTCCAAAAACTTGGCTAATCTATGGATTCAAAGATTCAATAAAAAAATAGAATTGTGGAAATTGATCTTGTAGAACTCGTAAACTAAGTGGAACATAAATGAGCATCTTGTATTAAACATATGGATAGATTTAGAGATTTGTAAATGTAAACATGTAAGTGATACTATAAGATCTCACGTAATAAGTAATATTATTTGTGAATACAATACCACATAAAACTATTCAAAATCTGTAAACTGGTACTTAATAGCTTTTAAGTATAGAGAATTAAAATATATAATGTCTTCTAAAAACTGCAAAGCATTATGGTTTAAATACTTTTTCCCGCTGCTGATCATGCAAGTCAGTGATACGGCCTTAGTAACAAAACGTGTAAGTCGGTGATTCTATTTGTTTGCTGCTTTTTCTTGACAACAGAACTTAATATTATTATAAAGTTCCTAGGATAATAAAATTAGCAACGCAAGATGCAGACTTAGACGTTTTGTTTATAATTGCAAGTGTTTATGTGATATGTGAACTCACAGGTAACACGATTCACGAAAATTAATCCTGGTGACAGATGACAAACCAAACGATTTTTTCAAAAATCTAGAAACATTTCGATAAGCAGCGGGAAAAATATAATTAGATAACACGAAATATATCACCTATTAACATTTTCGCTAGGTAACAAGCCGCGGCTTCGCCTTGGCTTGTACTTGCCTACCTCAAACGTTAATAGGTCCTTACCTTCCTTGTTACTTAAATAGCTATTATATGTTGGTAACGTTCCATGGTATTAGATATGTAGTGGACGTAAATGTTAGTATAATTAGGTATTGTTTATATTAGTTGTAAGCATGTAGGTTAATATAGTCATAAGGTAGAACTGTACATTTCATTTCAAAATATATAACTATTTTATCAGAAATTTTTGGTACCTTACGTTCGTTAGCACTTGTGTTTAATCTTTCACATTCGTTTTTCAATGGTATCCTTTCCACACTAGTATTCCAATATACTATTGATTTCAAACAGAACGACATTGTAAGCGGTTACAGATTGTACACAATGAATCGCGAAATATAGCTATAGAATGTTGTGGAATGTTTAAACCTGAACAACTTAAAGTTAAAAACTAAAAATAGAGTTTAAGTCACTGTTGAAGTTATAACCATGACCATTAACACTTTTAACATTAACTTTAAAGATAATTTCATAAACTACCAAATTCATTTAACTTAGATATGCCTACTGTCCTATAAGGACGTCGCGTTCTAACAGTTTTAGTAGGTTTTTGTTAATACCATCCATCCAATGGCGCTACAGCCCGAGTCGGACCTTGGCCTCCTCAATTTTCCGCTTCCAATTATCACGATCATTTGCTGCTCTTTTTCAATCGGGTAGTGCTAACATGGATTGAGCATCTTGTTTTACTTTGTCTTTCCCTCGGGCCGCTGGTGTTCCTATCGGTCGTTTGCCTTCCATTTTCTTTTCCATAACTTTCTTGGCCACTCTTGTTTCGTCCATCCGTTGAACATGTCCAGCCCATTTCAGCCTTTGTAATATTATGTATGTAGCGGCATCAGCTTCTTCGTAGAACCGGGCTAGTTCAAGGTTGTATTTGCTTCGCCATTGACCATTTTCGTTGGTTGGTCCAAATATTCTACCCAATATTTTCCTCTCAAAGGCGTTTATAGTCGATTCTGCTTTTTTTGACATTACCCACGTCTCGCTTCCATAACATAGTATTGGCCGTATTATGGTTTTGTATAGTTGCGGCTTTGTGTTTCTGTAGACGTTTGATTTCATTATTCGTAACAAGTTAAAGTTGTTACAGTATCAAACTGATTTATCGACACTCGCGACTGTGTGAGTGCCAAATAACTAGACAAGTCCGGGAAACGTACACGCTCACCCTGGAAATCGTAAGAAACAGGCTAAAGACCTCGGCTCAGATACGCTCAGGGAGGGGGCAGGGTCCTAAAACGAGACACCACAGGGCAAGCGTGTTGACAAGTATATATAGGGTGTTACCAAATAAACGGGCGCCACAAGATCCAAATAGGGGAAAACCCACGTTCAGCCGAAAGCTAAACGGGGTAGGATTCTCGAATACTGACTGGGGAACAACAGTGTAGCGACAGCGCGCCGACCTACCTGCATCACTCAAGAACCGCTCTCCAGGCCTCGCCTTACATCGATTTGGACATAAGTATGGGATCACCCTGTAAACAAACATGGACACAAACCAGGGATAATCATACGACAAATATAGTAAACCAATCTATTAGGCCAAAACTCTGGCCAACAGTTACAAACAATAATACAACCGCAATGGCGCAACCGTCTTATGCTAATAGGACTACATGCGAACACGTAAACTCAAGGGTGCGCTCCCAGTGTCTCGGACAAAGATTAATAGCTAAGCTAATTAGCTAAGCTCGCAAACGTGAATCGCTGACAGGAACGCACCATACTTTACTCAGTGCAAAAAGATTGATTACGACAGTTGGCACCCCATGCTTGGGTTAACTACAAAAAGACGACGTTATTTAATTAAGTTCGGTCAAATGAAATGCAAAACATCAAATGTAATCTAGCAGCGTATTAAATGAGTTGTGCGCCATTGAAATATCGGAATGAATGCACGCAGTGCGACGAGTAAATATAATTTAGTAGCGCATTTAACTAGTTACACACAAAGGAATTATCTGAATGAATGCATGCAGTGCGACGAGTAAATATAGTTTAGTAGCGCATTTAACTAGTTACACACAAATGAATTGTCTGAAGGAATGCATGCGGTGCGACGAGTAAATGTAATTTAGTAGCGTATTTAGTTAGTTACACACAAATGAGTGGTCAAATACCTTATTTTAAGCAGCTCGGCCTTTGGACGGAATATCAGAATGCTGCAGACGGCGGCGATCTGTTTATTCGGGCAAGGCGGCGTAACACTACTTAGCGATCACACGCCTAGGAAGCCGTTGAATTAGGCTACTCGCATTATTAATCCCATTTCCATAGAACGGACTTCGGAGGTAAACAAGCTCGCAAATAACTGAACGAGCGGCCGCGACAATTTTCGGACCTCCTCACATAACCTCACAAAAGCACACTCCACTCACATCCCTTATTCGTCACCGTCTGTCTCAAAGAAGCCACAATAAAACCATGTCCAAAACTTTGCTGCAACAGCACCAAAAGGAATATCGGGCGTCTGCACGCCCAAGCGTGAAGACGCGCACCAAACACTATCTGGACCCCTTGCAGCCGACGCCAAGCTCGCCAACTCAGACCCGCCAACGCGTGATCGCTCGCAAGCGAAAGAGGTAGAGGCTATCTTACTTGCACTCACTGGCTGAATTTTGAATAATTTAAAAACAGACGCTCTACAATAAAAGGAGCACGCAGCTGCATGAAGCGATTATGTAAAGATTGGCGCGGCGCGCCAGACCTTAAAATTAAGTCAAAAGCCACGCTGAGGCGTTATGCAATAAGTTAAGACTGAAATGGCCCCGACATAAAGGTAGGCTCACCAACTCTGTCCCAAAACTATGCGAGATGGTTAAATAGCTATCGCAATTGCAGAGAAATAAAATGGCCTGACAAAGTATGCTTTGTTTGCATTGGTTACTCTTCTTTGTATCTCTCTTGTTTCAACATGTTTCTTCGAGATTGTGGATCCTAGATATGTAAACTCATTTACTACTTCAAAGTTTTGGTCCCGTATGGTTAGGTTCTGCCTTTTTGCCCGATTGCTCCTTGATTGTATTAGAACCTTCGTCTTATTTCCATTTACTTCTAAACCTATGTCTTCTGCTGCCTTCTCGAGTTCAATGTAAGTCTCTTTCATGTAGACTATGTTTCTGCCAAGTATATTTATGTCGTCCGCATATCCCACTATTTGTTTAGATTTGTGTACCAGTGATGCGTTAGTATCCACATTGGTTTTCCTCACTGCGTATTCTAGCGCTAGATTAAATAGCATCGGGGCTAAACCATCCCCTGGTTTACTTTGAAGGGCTCCGTTAGTTTTCTTTGTACTTTTACGCAGCTTTCGGTGTCGTTCATAGTAAGTTTTTTTAACCTTACTAACTTAGTTGGTATTCTAAAGTCTAGCATAACACTGTACAGCTCTCGATTTATACTGTTGTACGCCTGATTAAAATCCACGTACAGCTGAGTTGATCGTCCCGGTCTAAAGCCCGCTTGGTACTCCCCAATTATGTCCTCAGAGTGTGCTTATAATATACCTCTTAGAATGGTCGTGACGATCTTGTATGCTCTGCTAAGTAATGAAATTCCCCTAAAATTGTTACAGTTTAGCTTGTCGCCCTTCTTGTGTACTGGGCATATAATGCTAGTTTTCCATTCCTTAACCATCTTTTCTGTTGTCCATACTTTATGGACGATGTTTGTTATGGCGGTCGTTGTGTATGCGCCACCATGCTTTAATAGTTCTGCCGGAATAGTGTCCACTCGCGGCGATTTATTATTGGATAGCGAAGTAATAGCTCTTGTTACTCTTCGGTTGGTGGTTCGGAGTGTGATTCTATAGCTGTCGATGCTGTTAGCCTTTCGTCTACAACACCGATGCCAGGGTTTTGTTCTTGTTTTGGATTCGGAAGTTCTTTGAAATATTCTTTCAATCTTTTTTCTATTTCTTTCTCGTCGCCAATGATCTGTCCTTGTTTGTCCCGGCATGAAGTGGTACAGGTTTGTATCCTTTTCTAAACATGTTCACTTGTCTATATGCTTTTCTGTCATGTGTGTTTTGAAGTTCTCGTCGATGTTCAGTAGTGTGTCATTGATTGCTGCTCTTTTTTTCCGTCTAAGAAGTTTATTTGTGACTTTCCTAATTTCTTCGTAGCTGTCTTTTTGAGAGCGGGTTGGCCTGACTGTGTATAAATTGTATGCTTTGTTTCTCTTAGTTACTGCTTTTTCGCATTCCTCACCGAACCAGTCATTGCGCTTTGTTTTTGGTTGGAGCCCAATTGTTTTTTCTGCTGCTTCCTTTATTGTTGTTTTGAGTCTTTCCCGGTCCTCATCTACGTTTTGATCTTCACTATGGGTGATTTCTTCTAGTTTGCTTTGATATGCTTGTCTGGTTTTAAGATTTTCTATATTATATTTTGTTGCTCTTTTTCTGTGTTCTGCTCTCCCGTTGTTGATTCGATTTCTAAAAACGGCCTTGACTAGGTAGTGGTCCGAGTCTAGGTTCATTCCCCTATAGGAGCGGACATTTACGATGCTTGATGCTCCTCTTTTTTCTACAGCTGGGTGGTCGATCTGATTAAACGTTACCCCGTCTGGGTGTTTCCATGTTCTTTTGTGTATGCTTTTGTGAGGGAGGCAGGTCGAGCTGATCACCATGTTTTTACTAGATGAAAAATCTATAAGCCATTGTCCTTCGACTTCTCGCGAAAGCTATGTCTACCTATTGTTGATCTATATTGTTCCTCCTTTCCGAGCTTGGCGTTTAGGTCTCCTGCGAGGATTTCTATGTAATTTGTGGAAATTGCATCGTGGGCTTTTTCCAGCTTTTGGTAGAAATCATCTTTAACATTCTTCTTGTTCGTTTGTTTCCGCATGGGCGTTTATTATAGACAAGTTAAAGAACTTCATTTTTAAACGTAATACACATAATCTTTCATTTATTGGTTTGAAGCCAAGGATTTGGTTTTTTGTTTCTTTATTCGCTATGAAAACCACGCCAAATTCGCGGGGTCCTTGTTTGCCACTGTGTAGTATGGTATCAAATATCTCATTTCCGATCCACTTTGTTTCTTGTATGGCTGTAACTTGTAGGTCATATTTATCCAGGATAGGGAGCAGCTGTTTAGTTGATCCAGTTTTATTTAAGCTTAGCACATTCCATGTTTCAATATTCATGTCCATGTCATGCTTGCGTTGTTTCCTTATGATCCGTCCTGTCCGAGACTTTGTTTGAGGTTTCGTGACTGGTTGTTTTTTACGAGATAAGGGTTATTATCTCCAGGGGTAGTCGGCCCCTTGCCTAACCTCCTTTTCATAGGACCATTTGCTCGGGTACCTCGGGGCTGCAAAGTCCGTACTAACATCTAAGATGTTAGTCCTTGAGTGGATTCGTTAATACCTGTCAAGAAAAGGCGTCTTGTAGATTTTACTCAGGCGACAAGTGTGCATATGCGGCAGTTGTTTTAAAATTTTATGATGGATGCTCAAATTGACCTAAATTTAACAGGGTGAGTATTTACAGTATTTATTCGCACAAATTTCAATAAATTTTACTATATTGTGCGTTATCGTTTACTTCATTTAACAGTAAACTGAGCCCACTTTGGTCAAATCACCTAAAGTATGTTTGATATTTATCAAAACCGAGGACAGTAGACAGATGAGTGTCTAAAGGTAGGCATTTTTTTGCAGAGGTCTTACCTTACACAAACTTTTTAATTAATTGAAGATGATTCAATAAATTATATTGATATTAATAATTTCAATGAGATGCAATTAATAAGGTAATTGTTGATAGCTTCAACATCAGCTAGATTCTCGGGCGCACACACTACAGATTTTTTAATTAATATTAAATGATTTAAGAGTTTTCCATAAAGTTTTAGATTGATTTTGCCTTGAAAAATGTATTCTATGTAAGCTTTCTTTTCCTTATTAATTGCGCTTGCTGTATAATTTTTTAAAGTGACAATAATTACAATCAGAAGCAAGCCCGGTATTTGGTTTAGTACGTGCTCGATCTTGCAATTTCATCATTTGCCGTACAACGTGGCACAGGTGGTTTCCCTACACGTACTGTTCTCAAAGAAGCATGCATGTCTATACTTCTATTATTTGTTTGTTTCGAAAATTAAACTTTGAATGAATGTCATTGCAATAAGAAAGTATGAAGCAGGGCCTACTAACCAAGCCAGAGTCAAAATCGTCGTAAATAAAGTACCTATTTATAATCACGAAATGTTATGATATATAGTTTAGGCTTAACTGCAGATTAATCAAATTCGCAATAAGTTAGTCCATGATCTATAATCACTTGCATATATAATATAATTCTCTAGATCTGAAATAAAAATTAAATCAATCAGGTTGTTGTATCTTGTATGTTTATTTATTATCTGTTGAAAACCATAAGATTTTGCTAGTGATTGTAACTTTTTAGTACCGTTATCATTATTATCAAAGCAATTAATACTGAAACCACCTAAGCATATAATTTTATCAAAGTGTATAATTGTATTAGACATATTTTCAAATTCGTCAAAAAGTTATTATTAGTACCTCTTAATTTAAATATGACACCCCAACCACATTCAAGCACCCAGTTTTTAAAGTAAACCAAAGGTGCTCCATAGTTGTTGCCTATTGATAGATTTTGTATTTTACAAAATTAGAGGACAAACTATCTCCTATAATTCTGTATAAAACACCACCTCAAAATTCAGGAATATGTATTTATATGACCTATTTTCGTATTATTAATATGAAAAAAATCGTATTACAAAGATTTGAAGGAAAGAGTGTCGCGCAGCAAGAAAATGTTGCCACGTGAGATAAAATAAAGATAATCGTTGACTGTGAAAAGTGCTTGTGCGAAAAACAAGAACATCGTAGGTATGCACGAGATTGAAAGCGTGCGTGGAGCCGAGTGGTCTCGTTTTGTGTATCGTGAATTTTCGTTTATGTCTATGTACTGAAATTAGAAAATAGGTGCCGAAATTTGTTACATTCATGAGCGATGTGGTCAAGCTGTAGTTGATATGAGAACGACACCGGAAGGCAAGGTAGGTGAAAAACCATTTTTTGTTCGCTACAAATTGCGCCCTCGCCAATAGTAGTTGCTAATTTCGATTATTGTTAAAAATCAAAATACAGTCCATCGCTGCTATTATTATCACTGGTCCTTTGGCTCGTCGGATTTGTTGATAAGGGTTATAAAAGCTTGTTGTATAAGCTAGATTCAAACTATTGTTGGCGTACGCCCACTTTCTTATCGCAAGTGTTCAGCGCACGTGTACGCACACTGGTCTGCAGGCAGTTCGAATAGGTAGGTAGCTTTGTTATTTGGTAGTAAAAGGTGTACTCCAAATTTCTAGACAATTTTGGTCGATATTTAAGGTCTACAAGAATAGGAATTTACAAAGTTTTTCGTTTATTAGCGTTGAAGCTTATGCTATTCAGCCTACTAGGTCCCGGGTGGTGTAACTTGAACAAGTGTCCACGTTCGATCAGTAGAGTTAAGCAACGCTCTTTCTGGTCAGAACTTGAATGGGAGTTCCACGGTTGCTTCTCCCGGCACCTCGTGGTACGGCTGCCACGCGAAAAAGTTGGTCCCGGTTGTCATAATAACATCATGACAGTCGTTAGTGGGATTGGAAGTCCCCATAAAATGTACAGCGACGCCTATAATTGGCCTAACGGCTGTTGGCTGAGTACCCAAAATAAAATAAAATAAAATAATAGTGGAATGTGATGTTTGAAAACCCAATTAATGTTAATAATTGTCGTGTTGTAATTGGTTGTCGCAATCGGCGAATAATGTAATGTAGTGCAGCTACCGTGGCAACGTCAGGCATTTGAAAATTTCAGCCGCGTTCGTACAAATAGATAAAAATAATAGCTTGGTGTCATTTTTAAGTGAAATTCAAATCAGTAGTTTGATCGAAAAGGTTACCGTGGATTTAGAGAAATAGAGCACAAACATTAAGGTAAAAAACCACTTACAAGTTATCAGTAAGGAAATGGATATTTAACTTAACAAGAGACTATGTTAAAAATAGCATAAGCAAGGCATTGCCTAGGACCTGCAAGAGGATACACAAAAATTCGAAAGCAGGTATAATGTCCAGGCAATTGGTTTGGCCGTTTTTCCAGAACCTGACGATTTCCCAAGCGCGACCGCACCCTTAGAGCACTCCGGGACGCATTTAAACATTATGGTATACATTTCGGCACCCGTTGCTATATTATTGGTCAACTGAAAGGAGTGCTGAAATCGCTGCCCGAATGTTGGATGGTGACTAAAAGTAAATTAAAATATTGGGCGTTGGAGAATTAACGACGTGCAACGAATGAAACGGAAATAATGTAGGTAGCTCAAGGGGTCGAGTGGGTTACCGGACATTAGGGTTGACATTTAATTATGTCCTCTGCCGGAAGGCAGGTCACAGAGAAGCTGCGCTGGAAGCACTGCACTTTTCGCTTTCAGACTTCCAATACTATTGGTTAGTCTTAGACTATGTGATCTATAATTACATCCTTCCCGTGGTGTCCCTGTTAAACTAAACCCTTCGGATCTAGCCCGGGAAGTCGATAAACCAACCCCAAGCTGACGCCCTTCCTTGCTTACTTAGCCTTACTCCTGTAACAGGCTCTTCAGGAGCGGGCCTCCTTTTCTGTCTACTCGTGGGATTAATCATGGAAGACATTATTAATAACCCTAATACTCATTTAGAGGAGGGATCTGCAGTAGGTCCCACTCTGATTACCCTAGGAGGGTGCTCCTCCACTGGAGCGTCTCCAGAAGCGCTCAATAAGGAGAGAACCATTTTGGGACCCTCCTTATCAACCGATGCTGTATCGCAAAAAGGGCCTCCAACTCGGCATGACGGTATGTGCGGGAATGGTAAAGGTCTCCTTCTGGTACCGTAAACGTGCAAAAGAAAAGCCACCCGTAGCGGAGCTAGAAGACATGGATGCGTCTGACTCTGCTGCGGAGGCAGAAGACGTGGTGGAAGAGAAGGAGTAGGAGTGGACGGTTTTCCCTTAATGAATAGCATCCATCTCCTACAAGCTAACCTGCAGCATAGCATAGCAGCTTCATATGCTATGTAAAGGAGGCTGACAACTGATAATATTAATATAGCACTTATTCAGGAACTACGGGTGCGACATGGCTCTGTCCAGGAATTATGTCCTAATTGCGATTCTCTGTTTTATTGCACAAGTTCGGTTATGCCAAGAGTTTGTATATACTTTTCGGAACTAACCGTAAACATATATTGCCCAATTTCTGTCCCAGGGATCTAGTGGTAGTCCAAATTGGTCTCATAGATGGCAACAACAAGAGGAGCTTTGTTTTTAGTTCTGCCTACTTCCCCTACAAGGCAGAGGAACTGCCGCCCACCCCAGAGTATCAGCAACTGGTAAGTTGCTGTGACACGAATAATTTATCTTTGCTGGTAGGGTGTGATGCCAATGCGCACTACGAAGGTACTAAATCCTGGTATTACACTTACCTTTGTTACAGACAGAAGGCAAGGTGGCAAGTATCAATGGAACCTTCCCTTTCGGATCACCGTCATATCACGTTCAATCTAAATCTAAAGAGGCCGCCAATGTCGAATATATGAGAAATTCAAGAGCAGCCAGTTGGAAGGACTACAAACAGGACATGCGAAATAGGTTAGAATGGTTCAGAATAATCCTAAAAAATTCTGACGAGCTAAAAGAGAACGTTGCTCTCATACAGCGCTTTATTGTATAGTGATATGAGACCAATTATCCTGTTAAGCGATGCAGGGAAGGTAAGTAAAAGGACTCTATAGTAGAACCATACACTCCAGCCCCTCCACAAAGAAACTCGCAGGTTCTTCAATAAAGCCAGACTTACAAACTCTCAATTGGACTGGGACAACTACAAATTGTTCTTACAGTAATACAAAAGCTGTACGCAGAAGAAAAAGGGAAATCTGGCGGGCTTTCTGCGAAAGTATCGAAGGCCTACTAGAAGCAGCTAGACTGCAGAAAGTGCTCTCCAAAACTCCAGGTTCCAGGCTGGGGATGCTGAGGCTTATATCAGGTACCTTGACTGATACCAGGGAAGAAGATCTTAAGCATCTAATTGATGTTCACTTCCCCGGTTCCAGTTTTGTACCAGAAGCCCTACCTGAGAGGCCTCCACGCATCGCGCATACTACAATGGGCCGGAGGACAGCATCAAACGTAGTTAGTCTGGATCGTTTGAAGTGGGCACTGTTCACCTTTGAACCATATAAGAGTGCTGGTGCAGACGGAATTTTTCCGGCTCTGCTACAGCATGGAATGGGCGTGCTGTTACGGCCCTATATCACATTTTCTGTACTAGCCTGGCCCTAGGGCACATTCCTGTGTTCTGGAGAACGGTCAAAATATTTTTCCTACCCAAAGCGGAACGCGCAATGAATGATACCCCGAGGACTTCAGACCTTACTTATTTCCTACTATAATATTTCACCCTTGTGCTCATTAAGGGTACAAAGATAATTACTAATTAACTTTCTGGTAGCTAGTCGAGTCGGAGACAGGGTCAAGATTTCCAGATATACATAAGAAGCGTAGCAAACCAAACACAGGATAGCTTTAAACAATTTAATATTGGTGTTCAGAACTATGTACAAACGTAATCATAATTGTATAATTGAAAATTAACATGTATTTAGATAATAAAAGTAATCTTCGGTCTTCCGTTGAGTCTTGCGCCTTTTCGCTGCAACCCGTCGTGCAGCCGTGTAAACGGTCGTTTCTGGTTGGCCCCCTCGGGAATTCTTGCGGGGACGCTGCTGGTAGCTTCTGGAACGGCTTGAAGTTAGCCCCAGACGTTCTTCACGCGACGAAAAGGTTAGGAGCACATGTTGCTGTAATGACAGGTTAATTAGCTAGATACCGGGATTTTGCTTACGTGACGGTAGCGTTTAAGAGATTAGCCCTTATTCGGAGACTTCGCGACGTGTTGTTTGGTGTAAGGTGCCGTGCCACGAGGATTTGGTGGAGATATCCACCTAGTGGTTGTCCTTGCGTTAGCTGCTAGTGACGAGGAGATCCCCTTCAAGGAGGCGCGGCCTGGAGATGTTTATCTCGGACTTCTCTGGTAGGTAGAACTCTGTAGCTAACAAGAACATTAGCCAATTCTTTCAAAGGCCGTAATTTAGTAATTATTCGGGCTTTTAAAATAGGTTTTGCGAGATGCTTTTGTCATATTTTAATTGTAAGGACCTTTGGGAGATAATTATTCGCAAAATGACATTTAGGTTGCTTGCTACGCAAGTTATTCAAATAGACGGGCCTGGCGGTCTCTAAATTGAGTCTTCGCCTGCAAACACGTCTTAAGGATTTGCCAAATTAAATTATTAACAAAAGATTGCAGAACGGCGGAGCGGTTTTATAGCGGACTTCGTCCTGTACCTATTCTGCAGGACAAGGAAAGGATTTAAGTTTGTAATCGTGAAGGCGGCCTACTTCGAAGAGAAGTCTTCGCCTATCGCCGACTACGGGTCAGGTCGGAAAATGAAATTAATTCGTAATTAAATAACTAGCCAGGACGGAACGGGATCGGGATCTAGGAGGGGAATGGATGCTGGTGACGGTGTCGGTGGACAAGTGGATGAATGCTTTGAGGAGCGGTCGTGGAACTGCTTATAAGTGTTTGCCTTCGGGCTTCGTGCAGCGAACAACTTCCTCGGAGGGTTTAAGAGGGGGACCGGCGCAGAGATGCGCAAACGTGGAGCGGGGGATCCGTTGATGACGCGCCGTTATCGCTGGACGGGAGTTTCAGATCTACAGCCCCTGATAAACCAAAATCGCTTAGGGAGAACGCGCTAATTAATTTTAATTTAAAAACGCGTTCGCGCGGGGCGAAACGTTACACTACAGCAAAGACAGGTCAAAAAGATGGAGCATTGGTTAATTTTTCACTGCACCCATTACAACACGCCTACCAACAAGGCAGGTCAATTGAGACGGCACTCCATGCAATCATCTCCAAAATAGGGGAAGCCCTGCACCACAAGAGCTCCCGCTTGGTGCATTTCTAGACATAGAAGGGGTGTTTGATAACAACTCCTTTGATTCTATCTGTGTAGCGACCGAAGAGCATTGGATCGAACCCTCATCGATAAGGTGGATCGGTTCCATGCTGTCGGGCCGACAGGTAATTGTCTCAACAGACGAGCTCTCCGTTAGAGCAACTGTCAACTGCATAAGGCGAGGGCTCGGAATTAATACTACCAAAGCAGAACTTGTCGTTTTCACCAAAAGAAGGAGAATTTAGGGTTTTAGACAGCCCTCACTCTTCGGTGAAGCTCTGCAGTCCTCCGAATCGGTCAGATTATCTTGGAGTCATCCTGGATTCAAAGCTGAACTGGAGGGCTCATGTAGAGAGACAAATTGAAATGGCTACTGTCTGCCTGTGGAAATGCAGATGGACCTTTGGAACTGGGGTCTGAAGCCTCGTGTTACCATGTGGTTATACAATGTGGTCACAAGGTCAATAATAACATATTCTGCTCCGGTTTGGTGGCCGGCAACTAGCAAGGCAACAATCAGAAATAGCCTCAATGGACTACAAAGATTGTCCTGTTTAGGTATAACAGGAAGAATGCGCACTGCTCCTACGGCAGCTGTGGAGATGCTTCTGGGACTTCCGCCCCTTCACTTAGTGAGTGAGGCGAAGGCTAGGAAGTCAGCCTACAAACTTAGACAGGGACAGATGTGGGCCATGAAAGGAGAACAAGTGGGATACTCAGGGATCATCGAACATTTTGGGGAGATCCCCGAACTTCTCACAAAGAGTGATTTTATGACTCCGCTATACTGTGTGATCAGAATAAGGAGTAACAAAGGGGAAACTTTTTTATTATCCATTTATTAAAACATTTTGTTTCTGATAAAAATCCCTGCAGCAAGAAATTGCGGGCTTTCGGGTTAATTGATAGTTACCTTATGATTCCTTCCGATACGAGATTGAAGAGAACGGGTGATAATATATCCTCTTGCTTCAGGCCACCAATAATATCAACATCGCTGAAGAGTTCCTGACCGATTCTACATACAGAATACAGAAGGTTACGCCAATTTAATGTCACCACTCGCATAAAACACACAGGAGTCACCTCGCAGCACGGGTAGATAGTTACAAGTGCGATGCACAATATTATGGCTACTGAGTACAGGAGTTTCAATTTTAAATAATTACAATTACAATGATGTTACAGGCAATCAAAACAAAGTATGATAATCACCAAGTTAAAGTGATGCTGCAGGCAAATAAATTATAGTATGCGACCACGTACGTAGAAATTCAAAATAATAAAATAAAATCCTTAAAAGCGCCAGTAAGTTTTCACATATTCTCAAGGGATGCCAAAGTATCCGAAAGCTTGAACGAGAACAATCTACGAATTCGTTTTTACCATTCCCAGGAACGCGAGGCGACGTTGGCAAAACAAACAGCACCGGACCGAATAATTAACCACTTCTGCAAGTGGGGGTACAGCAAGAACTCTCAGCAACAATTGCTAACCGAAGAAGCAAAGCAGGGGTCATAGCAAGGACTCAGCAACACACAGAAAACTCAGGAATGATTACAAATTCGGCTACCAAATTCACTCCAGGTCGACTCTGGAAAGCGTAACACTAGTGCCTAATTACAATGAACAGAAAAGAGAAAGCGCCAACATACCTAAACATTCACAGCTCTGGGGACAATCGATGACGCTCTTTGAATCCCCCTCTAAATGCATTGGACAGTCAAAATCCAATCATCTTCGATGAATACGACCCATAAACTTCTGCGACAAGCAAGTGAATCAAAAGAACACCAATCTTACTCATACCAATCATCAATTAACAGCGTAAGACTCATGCTAGGGTCGCACTACGACAGTACGCGTGCGATCGGCTCAGAATATGCTAGCAGAAGAAGGAATCAGCCCGCAAACACACAAAATATACTGCCACACAAGTGCAACGACATCTGTAAACAATTGAATGATTGAGCTACTAACTCCACGCTCGAACGCATGAAGGCCGTTCGAAACAAGTCCGGCAACCTTAATGACTATAGAAAGTTGAGAGTTTCGGACATGGACGACCAAAACGCAAACAATCAAACGAGGCAATTAAAGGGCCTTAATGTGTAACGCCATTTAAACGTGTAGTTGATGTGTGTGTTAATGAAAGAGTTCGTTGAAATATATTGTTTATTTACACACTTATGCTACATATTTATATGATCACACAACATTAATGAATTACGATGCTCCGACCTCTGTCTGCGAGCGGCGCATGGCTTCCTTCTGATGTCGGTAAGTCAGGCGCACGGCGAACCTCCGCTGGATGTATCTGGAATGGGTCAACAGCGTTGTAGCGCCTTCCCTGAAGTCAAGTGATGCGGATGAGGAAGTACGGCCTTTACGTTGATATGACGTGCCCAGGTGTCTTTAGTCTCGAGGGCGAAGACGGCAGCGACGACACCGGTAGCGGAATACGTGGAAACCTGAAGAAGTCTGCGCTCTTGGGCACCACGAGCTTCTGGCGGTATATCTCCTGAAGTTGGCCTGGTAGACGTGTTTCTCATGACATGGAGCAGCGTCTGGTGTGCCACGGCTATAGTAACACAATGCCTCGGAATCACTTAGTTTAGCCAGGTTATTAGCAACACTGGCTGTAGTTATACGATCTAATCAGGCTATTAGCAACACTGACTGTGGTTGCATGATCTAGTTAGTCTATTAGCAACACTGACCAAGATTGCTTAGTCTAGCCGGGCTATTAGCAACACCGGCTGTGACTGCAGACTTTCGACCAAACTATAAGAAACACTGGCCGAGACTGAATATTTGGTCTGCCAAATTGTTCTTTTTACCCTTTGAGCGGCGGCCAAGCAGGGTTTCGGCCAATGACGCCAAAGCTAGAGCGGGAAAACTCTCAACTACGCGCAGTCGCAGTGGTGGAGCAACCACTTGCTAAGGATTTTGGTACTGTTCAGACAGTTACAAACGTAACAAAGTAATCAAATTGAAAAAAATACACTTAAAGGTTCTAAGAGCAATTGTACCACCCTTATACCCTGCCCTAGCCAGCTGTGACCCTCAGCAGAAAATATGGCGTGAGTAAAGAAGGTAGCAATCCTTAGGTTAAAACAATTTTTATGAAGCAAGAAAATGTTGGGCACCTGTCGTTAAACACTCAACATAACAAAACTAGCTAAAAATCTATTAACACTTACCTTAGAATTACGGGATTCACTTCCATATAAAAATGCACATGGTGTAGGGGGTTCATAACATTTAATTATCCAAATAGTTGACAGCAACAAATAATTTATTTACAAAAGCCAATAAGGCTAGAATGGCTCGGTACAATTGAAAGCCGTAGCCTATTGCATAAAAGCATAAATTGTCACATAGTACTAGAATTAACCCATCAACAAAATTGAGTCCAGAATATGGGCTTGGAAAGATTATAACGTTCGGAGGCAATGCAAACGTCCGACAAGATATTTTAATGTTACTTGAAGCTTCCATTAATCGCAAAGATCAGCCGGGCGCCTGAAGGGCGCTCGCTGAAATACACATATGATACACACAAAAAATTCAGCGGTAAAAAATTAAATACCCACACAGGCGTTGTCAGAATAATTGATTGTTAATGCATACAGCTTGTTAATGTAAGGCCTTCGTTGAACCGTAATTTCTTAAGCAAAAGCCCATTACCGGCAATTAAACTCATGTTAAAGTTTTATGCATGCACTTTCGTTTTTTAAGAGGCACTATCTAGCGATCCCACGTGGTTCTTGGAAGCAGCAAGCAACAATGCCGAGATCTTGGATGCAGCGTGCATGAAGGCCGTACTTTAAGAAGATGCATATACGAGGCCGTGGTTTAAGACGCAGCATACACGAGGTCGTGGTAAGAAAGCTGTCGACACTAAGGCTGTGGTTGCTGAGGTTGCTGACAATACGGCCCTGATTTTTGATACTGCCGGCATGGCGACCGGGGTCTCGAAAGCCGCTCCGATACCAGGAAATTATCACGCACAGGAAAACTAAAACAAAAAACTCACCAAATCGGCCTGAACGTGTAAAAGGACGCCGAAGTGAAATCGTCAATTGTTAACACAACTCAAGCTTCCAAGCTTGCTGGATGAAACAATGCCAAATCCCCGGAGGTAGCTTCTAAAAATAATATCGATCGAACCCGGTCGACTTTGACTGCGCCTTGCTATCGAAAGAAAGCCGGCAACGAGAAATTATTCGCAGGTGTCCTCTCCAAGGCCAAACGTCCCTTGGGCGAAATTTAAAGCACGCAAGGCCAAAAGCGAAAATCATATTCAAAAACAAACTGTAACGTAAAATAAAATAGGGCATTACATAAAAATATTTCACAGTTAACAGAGGGTTCAGGGTGATTCATTGTCGAGAGGCCTATTAATTTAATTTTGGAAAAAGTGCGATCCCAGTGCGATTTCCCAATCCGGATTTGTCAACCATAGAGTCTTAATACCTAAACCACAGCAAAGAAAGAAGGCGGACGTCCCTGCAGTGGAGATGTTATAACAAGGCTTACGACAACCACGCGATGGAAACATTTACATCGAGGCACAACATACGACCATTAACGTCAAACTTTTATTTCAAGAAGCAAAAGAGTACTCCAAGAAGTATTAACAACACTAGAAAGAATCGAAAAATGGTGTGAGTAACAATTTAATTACACTTTTAATTAATTTCGCCCAGTTTTTTAACAAAACATTTATTTTCAGAACTTTAAGGCGTTATTTATTAAATTAGCGATATTAGTTAAATGGCTTTTTCTCAAAAACACCGGAGATTCATGGTTGAATATTAATTTCGAAATGGGCAACGGGTTAAAGGCGCACGGCTTTATTATATTCAAGATTGTTTAGATGAATTTCGTGCTGAATTTCCAGCAGACGTTTTGGAGTATAGCCACTTTCCGTTTGTGTGTGAAACTATTTCGTGAGACAAGCAGTATTTGTCGGAAGCAAAGCAGTGAAAGGCCAAAACGTACAGCGAAAGCAACTGTAAATGTAAGAAACGTGACTGAAGATAACTCAAAAAGTCCTATTCGCAGTTTATCTCAACAAACCCAACTCACATGTGGAACTTGTCTAGCAATATTAAAAAAAATACATCTATTTCCATATCGGTGCACAAACTTTCACTAGTTTACCCCCCCCCCCCCCCCCCCTGTAAGACTGCAATTTTGTGAATGGTTTTTAAACACACTTGATAATGACGATAGGTATGCCAGACAAAACCTTTTCTGATGAGGCATGGTTTCACATATCTGGTTATGTGAACCCTAAAAACTTGAAGATGTGAAGTGCAGAAAATCCACATTTTTTTTGCTGAAGCTCCTCTTCATCCTCAAAAATTGGTGTTTGGGCTGCTGTAGGTGGAAGAAGGATGATAGGACCATATTTTTCTAAAGTAAAATATTTGCTTTCTGATATGGTTTTAGTTTGTTTATTTTCGGTAACCTTTATAGGTACAATCAACAGATACCATTTATAAATCAAGTCCACGATGACGAAAAACAACATGGGTCCGTTCAGCAAGATGGGACATCAGCTTACTGAACAGATGAAACATTACGGATGCTGTCCGAATTCTTTGATGAAGAGTAATTAGTAGAAATGCTCTCATCCGTTGGCCTAGGCCTATACTGCGATATGGCCCCGTGCGATGTCTTTTTGTGGCCTTATCTATACAATTCCATATTCCAAAGAAAAGTTAACAGGTTAGATGAACTTAGACAGCAGATAACAGAAAAAAATGAAGTTAACAATACTCCACATATATGCTTGAAAACGTATTTAACGCCGTTAGAAGGGTTAAAATGTGTTCAGAACAAGGTGGTGGAAATTTTCAACATTGACTGTGAATAAATAACTAAATAAATTATAGATCTCTTAATGCTTTATTACTTAAAATAAATATTTACACGAAAAAAATAAAACTGGTGTACCACCCTTAAACGAAGCGGTTGACAAGGCCTCAGCTAGCTCTTCTAACTCTCGGCAAAATATGGCGTGGTGTAGGGATCAGGTTAAGCAATGCTTCGGGCTTTTACTATTAAACAGTAGATTAATAAAAAAAATGGGCGCCATGTCGTTATTCACAACGAACAAATCTAGCTAGCAAAATAAATTAACACTTACCTTGTAAGCTTCGCTGCATACCTCAATCTAAATGTAGTAATGCTAGCAACAACCAATACTAACAGTAACAGTCAAAAGAATATTTAATATCGAACACAAAGGTTGCCGTCACCTAACTTACACACACATGTAAATGTATATCGAAACAAAACAGACAAAACAACATTTTAAAACCTTCAAACCAAAGTAGCATTTCAGAACTAGCTAGTTATAGCTTAAATTACAACTTCAGGCTAACACCTGTGCGATCGCATATGACAAACATAACGCCAAGGGCGCTATCTGAGATATGGTATACACGCTATTTCAGCAATTTCGAATTATTTAAATACTCGCACTTTTCCGATAATAACAATTGAGCCAATGATTCGTTTGACACGCTCAGTTTGAGTTGCTAAGATCTTAGTAAGAACTGACATAAGTTTGCGGCATCATGCCTTTGTCGATAAACAACAGAGGCTGATAATGGCATGTACTTACAGTTTAATTAACGATGAAGTCCAGCGATCGGCAGAGGAGTCCTGTTCGTTGCATTTTTCTATGAAGACTCAAAGCCAACTGACTGCATGATTCTCAGAATTCCAAGCTCGACGCTCAAAAAAAGAACTAGCATCAAAAGGAAATTCCTAGCTACATACATGTGCGAATTTGGGAAACTGATTAGCTCAAGAAAGAGCCAAAAGGTTAGCTACGGGATGCTGAATTTAAGCCTTCGTGAAAGCCCAAATAGCTGCTTGATTTGTGAGCCAATACTAGCGGTTTGTAGCCCATACTAAACTGCCGAAATATTGAAAAATTAAAAAACGAAATTATGCACGCAAATGCATTCTTACCGATGATTTTCACGGTCTAATTTAGAAGACGCGTCGCAGCGATTTTGATGAGCGGAAGCGCAGAGCAATCGCTGGAAGCGCGCCCGCGAACAATGCAACAAACGGCTTCGCTTGCTAGGAAAACAAGCACGCCTTTCGAAAAATCAATAGCTTGAATTCTCTTGCTACAAAATATACCGCTACAAAGTGGTCCGAAAATCGGTGTTAAATGCATTAACGGGCTTTTGAAATAAAATTGATACGGGGCGTTACAATGGGCTATTACTGAACTAACTAATAAATAAAACAAACAACCTCACGTTAAGGTTGAAAAAGTCTATAAGCAACATTTTTTATTTATCTGTTTTTTAAATTTAAAATATTACCATTTCATTTCAATTCCTTAGAAAGAGTTCGGCACTGAAATGCACTGCTCTATACTAAATTTCAAATAATAAAATAGTAGGTGACGCTCTAAGCTCAAATTTAGTTTTACATTAGCAAAATATAAGTTTTTTGAATTGTTACATTAGACAATGGCCTGTTATGAGTATGAATTGTTTAGTAAAACAGCTAGTGGAAAAAAGCCCGCTATACAACTAAAATATAGGTTTGGTTGACTGGTCGTGTATTAAAATAATTTTGCCCTATATAATTGAAATAAACGGCGTAAGCAGGCCTTTTTTGTCAACTACGAGGACCAAGCTACAGTTATTGAGAATAAGACAATCTACTAGGCCGTGAAAAACAAAACATACAGTATTATTTAAAGTAACTCTTCATCTGCCATTTAAGGTTTAGTTCTTGAAGTTACGTTAGTTAGAACCCGAGTTTTAATTTTTTTAAATGGGATTAAAAGTCAAAAAATAGAATTAACCAAAGATCATCGTCGACTCATGATTTATTATGACTTTAAACGATGTTTAAGCGCTTATGAGTGCAAAGAGAATTTAGACTCGGCTTTTAGTGAATACGCATCTTATTTTGTTACAATTTACCATGGTATGAAGAATTTTAACTCGAAATGAATTTTGTTCAACATCAAAAAGGAGCAGAGCGTGCTCCTGCGACCGTTACCGAAAAAATTATTGCTGCTGTTAAGAAAATAATTGAAGAGGGCGATAAAGCCACTTATGCGGTAATAGAGCATCAACTCAAGATTAGATCCTTAGCTGTTAACACAAGCATACACTATCACCAACATTTTAAAAAAATATTAATCGTTTTGTGCCGCATTGGGTTTCTGATTCCTAAAAAACTGAGCGTTTCAGAATTGGCCATGAAACTTTATATCTTCTAAGTAATAGCAAACAAACATTTTTTTTCCAATATTCTGGTGAGTGACGAAACTTATATTGCCATTTTCGACATACCTAACCGCCAAGAGAGTCGTGTATGAATTCAAGAAGATGAAGAACCTCCAGCAATGACCAAGAAGCAGCGAGCTATGAAAAAGTTATGTATGCGGTATTCTTCAAAGGTACGGGTCTAGTCAATGCAATTAAGATAGATGGACAAACTACAGTTATAGCTACATGATACACTGAAAAATGTTTGCCTGAAGTGTTCAATTGAGTTCCAGAGAAGGAAATTAAGCTACATTATGAAAATTCATCGTCTCATAAGGATGCTTTTCCACTGCAGGTTTTGACTGGAAAAAATATAAAAGAAATAGAACACCCGCCGTGCTCCCCTGGTTTAGCAATGTGCTACGTTTGGTTATTTTATGGGCTTAAAAAACATTTGCAGAGTAGGTTTTCGTCTGAGGAAGAGATTGATACCGCAGTTCATGATTATTTAGAAGGTGTTCCTAAAGATGATTGGCAGTTTTTAAGCAATTAAATGAAAGAATGTTCAAGTGTATTAATGCTGAAGGGAGTTACTTTGAGCATATTTAAAATAAAATCCTAAAACAGTTTAACCGTTTTCTTTATTCTCAATAATTGTAGCTTGGCCCTCGTATTTATCGGTTTCCATTTATATTTTAGAATTCATACAGAATCTCAAATTGACAATTTTGAAAAATATTTTATTTTCAGGCTGTCGTAATGATTGACTGTTTCGACCAATCACTGACAGTTAATTTAGCTGCGTAAAATTACTTTGTTGTGTTTAAACAAGGTTTACATTTCAGGTTATGGTTACCAAATGCTTTTAGGTTAGAAAATATTATAAAATACGTTCAAATGCACAGTTACCATATTTAAGCAGAATAGAAAATGGAACTTAGTAATTTTTATGAATGTATCCAGTTTCAGTAATTGTGTAATTAGCAACATTTTTAATTAAATAGATGGAAGGCTTTACAATGCTTGAGATTTTAAATATTTCTCCACATGTACCATCAAAGTAAGAAGTCCATCTGGCAACAATTTTCTGTTCTATCAAATGACAGTAAATTTCTTCGAGGTTATGTAGGTTATATAACAAAATAAAAATTACGGTTCTGTTCATGTGCAACTTAATAACAAAAATCCAAGACCACCCTTCATGCAAAAAAAGGAGTAAATGGATTATACAGTCAGATCTCGCCGTTCGCGGCTTTGCGGTTGGCTGATTTGATTTTACGCGGGGCACCTTTGTGCTCCCTTTTCTTTGCCGTTCGCGGATATTTGCTTTGCCGTTCGCGAATAGAATTGCCAACGTTAACTGTTTCAACTTTCACACACTAACGATCGGTCTTATGAAAGCCACTAATCTGACGTTAACTTTAATTCGCTGTTACAATAAACAAAAGCGCATCAAAATGTGTTTACTAATGAATAATATGTCATAAACGCCAACGTTTTGATGAGCTTTTGTTTATTTTAACAGCGATTTAAAGTTAACGTCATGTTAGTGCCCATAAGATCGGCCGTACGTAAATAAAGCAGACGTATGCGGTTTGTCATGAGCACCTAAATAACATTATTTATCACAAACTTGTAAACACACTTATCGAGCATATTCCTTTGAATCTCTTATTACCAAAATAGATTCAAGTGGCAGACTTATGTTACGTATGTCTGTCTTCTCGAGCGTTTCTGTCGAAAATTTAATTGAGTTTAATTTTTAAAACACGGAAAATCATGTCGTCAAAGCGTAAAGTTTCTGCTTCGGATTTGCCAGACAAAAAACGCAGAAAAGTTTTGGTTTTTTGAAGTTGCATAGTATAAGTAAATCTAGTTAATGGAACCTAACCCCGTTTTTATCATTTATGTGTTTACTTGCGCATCGCGGTTTTACGCTTCGCGGCATTCTTCTGGAACGTAACCCCCGCGAACGGCGAGGTCTGACTGTACCTAGTAATTTAAAAATGCTCAAGAAAGAGCAAAATAAGTAACTACAGTAATCCAGGAACCTTAGCCAATTTGTGAACATGGGACAAGTAGAAGTATATAGCCAAAAATATCGGTCAAACGTGAAAAATTCTAACATAATTTAAAAAGTATGCGACATTTTGTCAGGTCACTTTCACATAACTAAACATGACCTACTGAAAATACTTTTCCCAAGGACCATAAGAAATGGAACTACTGAGAGATCAAACAAATTTATAATTAGAGTCGCATGTGATGTGTGATATACGTTTGGCAGCTAAAGTGTATTGTTAGTGGCACCATCAGCCTATGTCAAATTCGAGATTAGCAGATTAGATTTCCTGTCAGTCTGTGTCAAATAACAAACAAAACCTAACTTGCTAAACCCAAATTTGACATACGCTGACAGTGCCACCAACAATACACTTCAGTACTGCCAATCATATAACACGGATCACAGGCACAACTGTTACTACAAAATATCTATTTATATATCTAGGAAGCAAAGATATTCATTTCCTCCCGTGTGTGAATTTAATGCCCGACGCGTTAGCCGAGGGCATTAAACACACAAGGGGAAACATGAATTTTTGCTCCAGTGATATATACGATTTTTTCATCGAACGCATGTTCTATAGCGCGAAATTTCAAGAATTTTGCTTTAGGAAGTCATTATAGGGACTAGATTTCTGTAGTGACAATTCGTCTAATTTCCAAATCAACATAACGTTGTAAAGTTTTGTTGTGATATCCATGGTGACATAAACACAAATGCGGGAGCTAATAAATATTTGCTCCCGCCGGGAGTTAATAAAAATTGGTTCCCGCTAGTCGTAAATTGACAATTTTGTTTCCTAAAACTAGGGCGCAAAAGTAGACTTTCTATACAGTGAGTAGAAAAACGTTATTAACGACATATAAACGACACAATCGGGAACTTTAGCCGGATACGTAGCCCCAACCTCGTTACGCTGGGCGGTAACACGAGGTTTCTCCGGCTTTAAAACGCTCAGGGAGAAGGGCTGGTTCCTTACTACTTTAGGATTAGGGCTGCGCTCTATTAAACGAGCTAAAAGATGTTAAATAATTCCGACGCCATCACTTGCTGACTAAATCTGGGAAATCAACAGCGCAGGTGAACCCACTCTGAAAGTGGAAGTGGAAGTAAGTGGTTCACCTTTCTACTTCCAACTTGGCATTGTTTGGTCGATGAGTCACGTGCAACAGTGACTTACCTTGCGGGAAACTCGCTGGTGCAGCTGCTAAACTCCCTTTATAACGAATACATACAGATCGCAGGTAAATATCGTAAACGATATAATAATATAAATAAACTATATTAACAATAATATGTGAATGAACAAGAGTTTAGAACAAAAATAAAGACATGGGTTAGTGGGGGTTAGGTTATATTACGTAAAGTCTTAAATTAGTTAAATACGGTACAGTTGACTACAAATGGGTACACTTGACTACAAATGAACGGGATGCGGAATAATTCCCAAACGGTAACAACATTGAACAATCACAATACCGACTCAATGACAAGGATACTTGACGTTGAGTATATAAACGTGGCTCAAACACTTCAATTGTCACAACGTTAAGTTAAATGGGAACATAGAGTATGACAGTAATTAATTAATTTGACAAATTGGCAGCTACAATAGTTCACACGGTAAATGCTATGATGACATTACGCAAAACTCTCCGACACATTGACAGGACGCTACGTGCACGGTAAACTACACACAATAAATCTAGTACATAATAAAACGATACCTGAAGAAGTTTATTTAGCGACGTCCAGCAGAGCTGTAGGTGGTCGTCTCTTAAACAAACTGCCCTAACATGCCTGAAGAAACTGAACAATAACAACGGAAGCTGCCGACGAAAGCGGTCTGGGTCTAACATCCCCGACGAGGGTAAATTGAAGTCCGTGACGGCATGGCAAGGCCCGAAATGGGAGGGACGGGACTTCGTAATGCAAAACAAGCTTGGTACTGAGATTCCCATACTAATCCGTTAAACAACGTTCTTGAAGCTGCCCACTTTACGATACCGGGAATTACGAGCTTACGACGGCACTCAAGATGCTCAACAACAACCCCAGGACCTCCTAACACGTGCATTAACTTATTCAGGAGGCATCAAAAATGGACGAAAAGCACACAGTTCCATAGGCATAAAGTCGACGAAAAGCACACAGTTCCATAAGCGCAAAAGCCGACGAGAAGCACACAGTTCTATAGGCACAAAGCCGATGAAAATCACACAGTTCCATAGGCACAAAAGCCGACGAGAAGCAAACAGTTAATTCTTAAAGCGGAAGCGGGAATACAACTTCTTCAAAGGGCACCAAGAATTGATGAAAAGCACACAGTTCCATAGACACAAAAGCCGACGAGAAGCACACAGTTCTATATGCACAAAGCCGATGAAAAGCACACAGTTCCATAGGCACAAAAGCCGACGAGAAGCAAACAGTTAGTTCTTAAAGCGGAAGCGGGAATACAACTTCTTCAAAGGGCACCAAGAATTGATGAAAAGCACACAGTTAATTCCAGGGAAATACTTCACAGCATTCGCACGGAATATTTCACAATGCTCGCCCCAACAGCGCTCGTGCTGCGGGGGACGCAAATTCAAATAACTTGTTGACTACACCAGGGCGGGTGTGGAAGTGACTTTCTCCGAGATGAACTTCTCAACCAAATGAATGGCGCACGTGCTACTTACAATCGTTCTCTCTTTGACTTATCACGACCGCTCGGAAAAGTTCCAGCATGATGAAATCTTGACTTACCAAAATGCCTAAAACTTTGGGGAAGTCTGGCCTGTCTGAACATCAAAATTGCAAACAATGGTCCTCCAGAATGGTAATTAAGATACGATAAGCGGACTACGTCATCTCAACCAGTGCGGAAAAAACATCTAAATTTAGAACACGCATATCTGAACATGAATTAATGATATAAGTAGGATGGGAGACGCTAATATTCGAAATAAACGGTGTAAAGTTTTGAGCCCTTGCCAAACTTTTAATTTAGACGAAAAGACGGAAAAGGGCGAATATACAGCAAATTGTCCTCACACAACTCAAGTTATAAATTTAATTGATCTCGTATTTCTACCCCTTTGTGCCGCTACAGCAGCCCTCTCTACCACCGGTAACGAGGTAGACTTCCACATGAATTCTCAGCGATGTTAAGAGAGTATAATAAAGAATATTTTCTTGATGAAATGATGCATCTATTATTGTTGCTGGTTCTCTGTCTCTTAGTAATAGTAATAAAGTACAGCAATCATAGTAACTTGGTCACATGCCGATTTAGCTAAACAGTTAAGTCAAATTAAGAAAGCTAAATACTTATACCAGAGTGACAATTCAATAATCAAAAATGAAAGTAAATATTGAAACACAATGAAATAACAGTTATCTTACTTAACCGAGAAAGCTTAGAAGGACAACTAGTCAATAATAATTGATACCTATCTACACTGCACTTGTAATAAGTAAAAGTAACAACCAAAAGACAATCATAAAGTCATCAAGACATTATTCGCCAACAGCAAGTATTCTTTATATCAGGATTAACAGTAAATTAAACCAAAATATCACGCACTTACCTACAGTACCTACAGTAACCAATCAGTAATCAAGTTATTTACCGATAACTAATTACAATTAAAAATAATACTAAACAGTAAGCAAAAGTAATTAATTAATGTACGTTATAGAATACAATTTAAAATACTAAAATAATAGTCAGGAATAAGTAATGAAATGACCTAGTAATTTTAAACAGTTTTGCTCAGGAGAGGGCAAAATAAGTAATTACAGTAATTAAGGAACCTTAGCCAATTTGTGAACATAGGAAGAGTAAAACCTTCAATGGCATCTTCGAGTACAGCATGGCAATAAGATGCAGGCAACTGGAAAGAAGAAACTGCAGCTCAAACTCATTACTCTGGATGGTGACCATGTTGGTGAATAAAACAGAATCCATAGAGCTACAAAAAATCTCGGATTTAGGAAGCAGAGATCAATCATTCAATGAAATCTTACCTAAAAGATGTCAACAGGTTCGAAGAACAATGTCTACATTTTCAAATCGTCGGCAGCAAAAGGTTTTTCTGCTCTATGTGTTGTCATATGTTTATCCAAAGAAGTTTTGTGTGCTGCTTCATACTCGCAAATAGAACAAGAATAAGGTTTTTGTCCTGTATGGGATCTCATATGGATAACTAAGGAAGTTTTTTGAGCTGCTTTATACTCGCAAATTGAACAAGAAAAAGGTTTCTCTCCTGTATGGGTCTTCATATGGTCCACTAAAGTACCTTCTCGTACTGTTTTATACTCAGAAACAGAACAAGAATAAGGTTTTTGTCCTGTATGTGTACTCATATGTCTTACCAAAGAAATTTTGTGTGCTGCTTTATACTTGCAAATACAACATGAATAAGGTTTTTCTCCTGTATGAGTTTTCATATGTTGCATTAAGTGAGCTTTTTGTGATGCTTTATACTCGCAAACAGAACAAGAATAAGGCTTTTGTCCTGTATGTGTGCTCATATGTCTAACCAAAGAAATTTTGTGTGCTGCTTTATACTTGCAAATACAACATGAATAAGGTTTAACCCCTGTATGCGTTTTCACATGTTCCATTAAACGAGATTTTTGTGCTGTTTTATACTCGCAAACAAAACAAGTATAAGGTTTTTCCCCCGTATGTGACTTCATATGTACCGCTAAATTACCTTTTTGTGCTGTTATATACTTGCAAACAGAACACGAATAAGGTTTTTGTCCTGTATGGGATGTCATATGGAGAACTAAAGAAATTTTGTGTGCTGCTTTATACTTGCAAATACAACATGAATAAGGTTTTTCTCCCGTATGTGTTTTCATATGTTGCATTAAATGAGCTTTTCGTGATGCTTTATACTCGCAAACAGAACAAGAAAAAGGTTTCTCGCCTGTATGAGTCTTCATATGGTCCACTAAAGTACTTTCTCGTACTGTTTTATACTCGCAAACAGAACAAGAATAAGGCTTTTGTCCTGTATGTGTGCTCATATGTCTAACCAAAGAAATTTTGTGTGCTGCTTTATACTTGCAAATACAACATGAATAAGGTTTAACCCCTGTATGCGTTTTCATATGTTCCATTAAACGAGCTTTTTGTGCTGTTTTATACTCGCAAACAAAACAAGTATAAGGTTTTTCTCCCGTATGTGACTTCATATGTACCGCTAAATTACCTTTTTGTGCTGTTATATACTTGCAAACAGAACACGAATAAGGTTTTTGTCCTGTATGGGATGTCATATGGAGAACTAAAGAAGTTTTCTGTGCTGCTTTATACTCGCAAATTGAACAAGAAAAAGGTTTCTCTCCTGTATGAGTCTTCATATGGTCCACTAAAGTACTTTTTTGTGCTGTTTTATACTCGCAAACAGAACAAGAATAAGGCTTCTGTCCTGTATGTGTACTCATATGTCTAACCAAAGAAATTTTGAATGCTGCTTTATAACTGCAAATACAACAGGAATAAGGTTTTTCCCCTGTATGCGTTTTCATATGTTCCACTAAATGAGCTTTTCGTGCCGTTTTATACTCACAAACAAAACAAGCATACGGTTTTTCTACCATATGTGATTTCATATGTTCCACTAAATTACCTTTTTGTGCTGCTTTATACTTGCAAACAGAACAAGAATAAGGTTTTTGTCCTGTATGTGTTCTCATGTGTATAGTGAATTTGCTTTTCGCTGATGATTTAAAATTACAAATCGAACAAGAATGCAATTGTTTCCTCCCCATATTCTCCAAGCCCTTACCTTCTTCTGTGTATGCACTGTCGTTGGGAAGAAATGAATGCTCTATAAGCCTTTCACTTGCTGCGCAAGTACCAACCATTTCATCTTTTATGTGTACTTCCTCATTTTTAATATTCATTCCCTGATGAGCCATGGTGTTGATAGTGCCTTTAATAATTTCTCTCTGTATGTGTAAATTTGCAACTGCTTTGTCTTCATCAACCTTCATCGGTGGTTCCACCATTATACTACACAAATTATTATCAATTAACTCTTGCTTCAGGTCCATTGTTATAACAAAAGTAAATAGTCGGGATTTATTACATGTAATATCTGAAAACATCAAACAATGTAATATCCAGTTAGATTAAGTTTGTTAGTCGGATTTAAAACATTTTTGCAGATTTTCTATAAACAATTTTAATATATTTACTTACATGGAATACTATGCAATTGAAAGAATCAACTCTCTCGAAGAGTGGCCTAGCAGCAAACTCGATATAGAATAAATAAATGTTATCCTAGATATACAGACCACCAGTATTAATCCGAACTGTCAATTAGTTCAAATGTTCAAAGAAAATCAATGGAACTAGTCTCATATAAACGGTATTCAGTGCTTGAACGGTAGTTCTTGGATTAATTTAAATCAAAAGGTAATATAAAAATGCAATATAAAATAAAATAAAATAGATAACGTTAGGGGTTTGGTTAGAAAATGTAATGTTTTTAAGCTTAATTTAGTGTCGACTTTTTCGGAATACGATGTGATTGCTTTGACTGGAACAGGACTCGGTTCGAATATTAATAATAGCGAATTGTTTACTGACGATTTTATTATATCTAGAAACGATACAAACTGTATAAGAAATAAAACAAAAAGGGTGGAGTCTTGTTTGCGGTTAAACGCAAATATAAATGTATCAGGGTTTCAAGTTTTGAAACGGCTAATGGCGAAAATGTGTAGATAATTGAATTCATATATAAAAATCCCATAAGCCGCGATGTATTTGTCACTTTGACATCGGATAAAGTTAGCCCTAACTTTGCTACTGGATAAAATGTGTGCAAACTTCCATAGCAGGCTTTCTCGAACCTGATTTTTAATCATTGTGTTTTTAATAATTGTAATTTTTAAATAAATAAATGTATTCTTGAATTTTTCATAATTACCTAGCTATTATTTTTTATTATTCATTAAATTATCTCATCGAATTACGCTCGAGGTTTTTTTTCTCCAGGATAAAATTTCATTTTTTAAACTCTAATTTGGTTTCTTTTGGGTAAATTGACTCCACAAACCCCAGATAAAAAATCTCGTCCTTCGGACTCGCTTTTTTATCATAGGCGGTTTGTGTCGTCAATTTACCAAGCAACCAAATTCTTGTAAAAAAAATCAATTTTATCCGGATAAAAAAGCCCTCTCGTGTATTTACAGTCGATAAAAATGTGGGTGGATGATATATCTTTTGATTTATGTTGAGTATTTTTCTCCTAGCGATAGAGAAGATTGTTAGAGGGTATTTTTTTATTTATTTGATTCTAAAAAATATTTATATTTTTAGGGATTTCAATTTGTACAGTGTTATTCCTAAATTATTGGTGGAACAAGAGCAATTAATGGATCTTCATAATCTGATTCAGTTTAATGCAATACAAAACTTAAATAACAGCATACTTGATCTGGTTGTGGCTAGACGGACAGTGCTGGTAGAGAGGTATATTTTACCACTTGTCAGTGCCCTGTTGTGTAAGATTGAATATGTAAAAATGGATCAGAATCTTCAGCCCGTAAGTTTCTCTAATGTTTGTCAGAACATTTTTAAAATGTACTAATGTACGGCTAATTAGCCTATTTTCTAAATTACGACCCCTTGTGTCTATAGGTTTTTCATATTTTTCCGCTCCACAAATGGAGAGTGAAGAGCTGATACCATCCCCCGCCAGACAGTACTATAAACATCGCAGAGTTAGGCATGCAGCTAAACTATGCAAAGAGAAGGGAATTTAAGAAGCCTGTCACAATTGTCGCAAGACAGGGCACAACATAAAAGAGTGAATAACCGAACGCACTTGTTACCTACGCAGGAAACCTGGGAAAAAAGCTGATTCGATGAAATGCTCTGTCCATCTAAACATGGTGGTCTGGAAATGAAACACGAATGGCGCGACCCAGTCGGTAAATCAATAAAACTTGTACAAGTAAATACAAATAGGTGCAAAGGCACCATGCACGCCGAAAAAGATGTGGATCTAGCCTTAGTGTTAGAACCCAACCAAAACATGATCAAGAATAAGAGCAGGTGGACAGCAGACAACAATGGGGATGCAGCTATATACCTCCCACACAACAGAATAAAGATTACTAAAACGGGAAAAGGAAATGGCTTTGTCTGGGCGAAAATGAAGCTATAATCACATATTTGTGCTACATATCGCCTAATATAACCGATTAATACTTCGAACAGTATATCACAGTTTTAAAAGACAGCAGCCAAAGAAGGAAGATTCTGGTTGAGGGGGAGGGGGGGGGGGGCTTCAATGCGAAGACCTATGAGACACATAGGAAACTGGGATGTGAAAGAGAGGGAGAACCTCAGCGATCACATAAACATTTACATAGAGGTAATAGTAGAGATAGACGAGAATAGCCAGCTATGCAGAAATAGAAAAAGATTACTATACAATGAAGCCCAAGCGGAAGAACCAATAAAAAAGCTATACAAAGAAACAGCAATGCAACCTACAAGCATACCGCCAATTAGCTCATAAATGTCGGAAAAAGCATGTAACAAAGTTTTTCGAACTTAAGAGTAGAGAGGTAGCACCCTACCTGATAAAAATAATGTGCAGTTTCCTGGAAGACAGGGGTATACCTACAAATAAGCTAAACCTACATATGTCCATGACCTCTAGCATCCTTCAGGTGTCTGTCTTTGGACCAAACTTGTGGAATATGTATTATGATCGGGTGCTAAGAATAGATATGCCTGACAACATTAACACCGCGGGAAACGCCGATGATCTCGTTTTAGTGGTAAATGGGGACTGCAAGCAGAACATAAAAGATATACAATAGTTAAGTAGCGGAAAAGCAAAGCAAACGGCGGTGATTTTCGACCGTCTAATGCCAAACATCGGTGGCCCAAGAGCGGAACGGCGAAATATAATAAATTCGGTGATAAATTGTATTCTCCAAGTGTGGTACAAGTATGCGCAGATGAATAAATACAGAAAGATGCTAGAATTCGTGCAGGAAAACGCGGAAATATAGATTGCGGGCGCGTACAGAACGGTCTCTTAAAAGAAACTATCCAGACCGTGGCAGGGGTGAATTATAGACATCTGTTGGTGGCAGAAAGAGTACCCACAAATAAAGTCGATGTACTTAATCTTTAATAAAATTTTAAACAGATTAAATTTTCAGAAAAACGTTTTATTACAAATTACAAAAGAGAAAAGTCTATAATAAATGTTGAAAATGCTGTCCGTTTTCCGCAAGACACAATCAAACCCTTCTGTTTTTATTTTCAAACAAATTTTACAACATTCCTTGATTAATAAATTTACAACAGCTTTTTTAATTTCTTTCCTAAGTTCATATAATGTTCTTCTAAATACACTATCTTTGAGGTAGCCAAAAATAAAGAAAATCACAATTAGTGAGATCCGGAAAACGAGCTGGAAACGGATGATTAGTGAATCGACTAATAATTCTATTTCCAAAAATCTCTCTCAAAAAACCTAGATTTTTTTGGGTTGTGTGAGCGGTTACTGTGAGAGGACGCGACTTTAAGTTATGATAATGGACACAGACATGTACAATTAATATTAGACATTTAAGTTTCTTTTGAATTTGGCGATTGCTAATATGTAGAAGTGTTTACACAATGTAAGGGATTGTTGCACGTACAGGCATATCAAAGGTTAGATTAAGTATCGACTTGCAGCTGCGACTGCGGACATATTATGTTACACACAGGGCCCTGGACCGCATCGTTTTTTGCTTTCAGCTTAATAGTGGATTATGAGGCCACATAATTCACACTTTTCTTACCGGAAACTGGAGATATTTGGGGCATAGTCGAATCTGGGAATTCGTCATGCAGTCGAAAGCAAAATAGGGATTAAAGTGGCAATTTACGACTCTGGATGCTAGCCATCCAGATCGGGAGCAGCGAAAATATTATAATACGATACTGAGGTAGAAATACTGCGTCATAATGGAAACATTGTGATTGGATAATCATCCAGCGGAAACGCTGTGATTGGTTGTATGGTGGAAACACCATTGGTATTCCCAAGAGGAGATATCCACTACTGGCTGATATTTAAGCAAAGGTAAAGGGACTTTGGTAGGTAATCATTACCTCGACAGAGTCAGGGCACAACAGTTTGGGCACCTTACTTTACTCCTAATTATGTGTTTGTCGCTACTTCAGTCAGCGGGCGATCTCATCGCTACAGCAGATCGAGGGCTGCCAGCCGTAGTTTTTTCCTTATTTATAATTACGTGTTTGTCGCTACTTTCGATCAGCGGGCGATTTCATCGTTACAGCAGATTGAGGGCTGACAGCCCTAGTTTTCCTTTGCCTAATTATGCGGTTGTCGCTACATTCGGTCGGCGGGCGATTTCATTGCTACAGCAGATTGAAGGCTGACACCCATAATTACTACTACCTTTAATTGCGTACTTGTCGCTACATTCGATCAGCGGGCGAGCTCATCTCTACAGCATATTGATGGCTGACATGCGCAATTTCTTTCACCGATAATTTCCTCTCCAATCATCAAGTCCTTCCTTGCACTGACTAAGTCGCAATATTACTATTACTACATCAACAACTAAAGAGTAGACAATTTCCCATTAGACTATGCCTAATTTGAGAAAGGTAAAGGGAACAATTTGGTTTTGTACAATTAGTTTTGAATACGAAAGTATACCGTATAAATGTATAAAGCGTTTTTGACGTTTTATTTAATCAAAGTGAGGGTGTGAGCCTACTTAAATAAAGAACTTGCAGTTACGAGAATTATAAGAGCCCTAAGGGTCCACAGGTTACGAGAACCTGTTTAACTAATTCATAAAATATGTGTAATTAAAACAAAGTGATGTACACAACGTAGAGGGTTATAGATTACTGGAGGCCATCAGAAGTCACCGGCGTGCGCATTTACGACACCACAAATCTGTCCCGTTACATTGCTCAACGAAATTTTCTAGAATTTGTTCTCTCTACCTCTGACCCTTAATGGTATTGTTAAAGAATATTGGTGGAATTAACCTTCTTCTGGAAAATATCCATGAGGGTTATGGTGCTACATATGCAAACATTTTGAGAATTTACATAACCTGACATGAAAAACCAGACTTCATCGGTGTAAAAAGTTAAATCTAACAGATTATTGTCAAAAGTCTTTTGAAACCAGTGGCAGTAATTAACAGGTGCTTCAAAATCTTCAGGTTGCAGCTGCTGATAATCGACAACTTTATAAATATGCATTTTCAAATGCTTTGAACAATGTTATGGGAAGTGCTGATGGAAATATTAGATTAAAATGTTATCAAAAGAAGACTCACACTAATCGATATCTACATGCTTCGCCTCATCATCATCTCCATCAAAAGAGGTGAGATCACGATTCTTGTCCATCAGGCCAACACTATTTGTGACAAGGACAGTAAACCAGAAGAACTAAGATATGTGGAAGAAGCTTTACGCAGGAATGGCTATAGTTAACGAGACATCCGGAAAGCCCGTCAATACACCATAAAACCGAAGGAACCAAACTTAAACCTATGAATTACGCCTGCCTTCCCTTCATCGCTAGAGTAACCAACAGAATAAGAAAGGTCTTAGATAAAAACATTGGGGTCCGCCACGGTACAATAAGAAAGGTTGAACAATTGATACCCTCCAACAAAGACACTTTACCCAAGCTACAGAGAGAAGGCATTCACTAGCACAAACTGGAAGGAGCATCCAATCTCGAATAAAAGAACACCAGAGCCACACACGACTCGAAAATACTCAAAAATCAGCCACTGCAGAACACTTATTAGGACTAGAGAATCACCGAATAAATCACAACCCCGTGAACGTACTAGCCAGGACTAAAAAATACTTTCCTCGTGTTATTCAGGAATCCCAAGAAATTATTAAAAATCCGAACAATTTAATCGAGAAGATGGTTACTGTCTTAGTAACACATGGAAGGTAGCTCTTCATAGTCAATCAAACCATAAACAAGTTTCACGTGAGCAACCAAGCAGAAAAATGATAAGACCCAATAACATACAAGATTTACATGAGCAGCCAAACGTGGCGACTCCTCGGTATACAGGGAATTTATTTTAATAGTTAATACTAGCAGTCCATTGAGACAAATGTCTCATTTAATAAAACAAAAAAGACCGTTTTGCAAATAGAACGCGTATTCACCACACGTACGTATATGACGTCATTGTTGGTAGCAAACTACCAGTCGCATTCGCCTTGATAAAATTTGCCTAGAATCTAACCTAAAAAGTTCGGATTAGGATAATTAAGATAATAATTAGTGTTAGAGACTGAAATTCGGTTCCTGACCTGACATGACCATTCCAAACATATAACTTTAATAACTTTTTTCTCTATCTCTTACGGTTTGGCTGCTGAAACAGCGTCCCAGACAAGCCTATTATATATATGGATAAGCGTTTCGTTTCTATGCCAGCATTTAATCATACATGTCATTTCCATAGCTACAAATGAGACCAATAGATTAGAGCGTGTATTTTACTAGTTAACATAGGAATTGTAACTTGTCAAAAAGACAATTAAAAGTTACCCTAATGTACTTGTACCACTGAAGAAAAAATACAACACACAAGTTGTTCCTACGTATCTACTTTTTAGTTGCATACCTACATTTCGGTAACAGAATTAAAGTTTCTTATTAACTAGTACCTAATTCAAATTTGTATGTTAACTCGTAAAATAAACGCTCTAATCTATTGATTTCATTGGTAACTATGGAATTGACCTATATGATTAAATGCTGGCATAGAATTAAACTGTTATGTTAACTATTAATAGATATTTATGCATTAAGGGAGATATGAATATGTTTTTTCTCTGAGGTTGACGTGAGACCGAGGGCTCTGGCCCGAGGTCTGTAAGTCAACCGAAGGTAAAGAACATGAATATCTCCCGTGGTGCATACAATATTTTATCTACTAGCATATTCGTAAAAATAGTATGAAATTTCAAAATGTCATAATGACATTTAAAATTTGAATATGTAAGTAACATCAAGGATTGCCTTATTGTATGGTTGCTAAGACGTTAATTGTAGTTGCTTTGTTACCATGAGTTTGAGGGAAAAATAATTTGACAAGTCCCTTGGGAGTTATGAGTAGCTTTTCATATTTTGTTTCTATGACGAAAATGTACAATATCATGTTGCTAGTAGATAAAATAAATTTACTGTATAACCAGGAGCAAACGGCACCAACGTCAGTCTTTGAAAAACTTTTGAAAAAACTGACAGCATGAGCAGAAAAACGTCAAGTTTAAATCGACGACCACGGCATTACCTGGAAGAACCTATTCTTAATTGTAGACTTATAAATTATTACTTCTTTCAAACCAATGGTTCTTAGGTAAATATTTGTAGTAATCTTCCTTTAAGTACGTTTTACTATAAATTTGGAATTGATATTATGGACTACACATTTCGGGAGTCTGTATCAGTTGAACTCCCTCTAGAGGTAACATGAAATCTCACCTCACCAGTTACCAGTTAAGAACTTTCACAGAACCTGTAGTAAGCCTACTTAACGTTCGGATTTTACAATTTACTTAAGTCGGTACATATCCTGTGGTAAGACTTTTTTGTTTCTTTTTGATCAAAGGACACGCCAGTGCATTATTATGCAATCTATGCGAGACACCCTGTATATGGTACACACAAATCTTAAATCTGCAGCTAACCTAAATTCGTACCTTTGTACAAAAATATTCTTGTTAAATTTCACTCCCTCTTGCATTAGTAGCTCTAGGAACGGTAGTTCAAAGTTGGAGCCGTAAATTACAAGATTACCGATATTAGCATATGACAGGAACGTTATATTTATTCACAAACCTTTAAAGATGGTTTTCTCTAAAAGAATTTTGCGATTTTGTGGGTACCAAATATGAACAGCTTTTGTATCATTCTAAAAGTAGATGGTTGTCCTTATTTCCCGCAACAGAAAGAATCTTAAAGATGTTTGAGCCCTTGAAATCATATTTTCTTTCAGAGGCTAACCCTCCATTTTTATTAAAATCTTTTTTCGAAAATAATTCTCTGAATCATATCTATATTTCATACATTCGTTGATGTCTGTCTTTCATAGTAATATAGAAAAAATGGAGAAACAATATAACTCCATTATTGAAATCATGAAAATTCTAGAATTGGTAATTAATACTCTTAATGAAAGACTGCAGCAAAATGCATTCCCTTTAAGGTTCAAGACATACTGAAAAAAATGAGTGATGTAGGGTTCGCGCAAGAAAATCGAGTTTTCAGAAATAATATTTTTTAATGTTATGAAAAAGCCATAACTTAGTTAAATCGTTGGCTGGAACCTTTCCAAGAAATTTCCTGTTTTAAATGGGTAAGTTTAGAAAATCTCGATAATCTGGACTGGGAAAAAGGTATTTCACCATCTATTTCTTATATGATTGAAACGGGTGTGGATGTAGACGATACTAAAATTTTTGATGAAATATGTCTTCTAAAAAATAATTAAAGAAAAGAAATTATATTCAACATCTACCCGCACACAAAAAATGGGTGGTGTTTTTTGAAAACTATCTGAAGAACAATATTCAGAACTTTTGAAGGTTTGCCAATTTTTTTTGCTATAACAGCACATAATGCAGATGTTGTTACGGTATTAAAACAACTTTACGACACCCACCCCAGGTGAGCATCGCACCACGGAATCAGTCCTGGAAAACTGGCACACTTGCCCTGAGATTTGCTAAAAACAGGCTAAGGGCCACGGCTGGAACGCTCAGGGAGTCGGGCGTGAGTCACACGATACGTTCTGGGCAAGCGTGTTGAAGCATATATATAGGGTACGTCAAAATTATGAGGGCGCCACCAAGCCTGTCTCAAACCGAATAACCGGGCTTGGGCGGTTAGACGGGAGCGAAGTATCCAAGATACTCCGTCGATATGAATTCTCATGAGCTGCAAGCTCAAATAGCAATTTCGTGATCGCAAATACTGGAATGGTAATATTGGGACCCTTTGGGCCGCGACTGCGCAACCACTGGACCTACCTGCACGCTCTGATCTCTCACGTCTCGCCGTACACCAATCTTTACACTGTAAAAGGCGCTATCTGAAACAAAGCATGCACAGGTCGAATAGGAATAATACGTCCCTTAATTAAATATGCGTCTATTGGTCGATAACTACATCTGGGCAGCAAACCGTGCCGCCAAGCTTATGTTATTTCTTACGCTAAGCACCAGCTGATGGACGCGCTATGCTAATAAACAACACACTATGGGTAGCCGGCCGCAGTGGGCACGTCACTTTACATAATAGAGTACAGTTTGGAAATACGCACCCCGGAAAAGGGCGCGTTAGTTCGCGATAACAGACGCCGACCTGCAAAGGTAACGGGAGCAGTGTAGCTAGCAGCAAAGCAGGACGCCGCGCAAATGCGCGACGAATTAATTGAAGGCCTAACTCGTTAGGCAGCGGGGCAGCGTGACTGCAATATTTGACCAGTAAGAGGGGCTAACATAGCCTCACTAAAGCATGCGAATTTGGAATAGTTGCCAGCCCCTGCTACGTCGCCCACGCAGTCGTTGACTTCAGTTAACATCTGATAGCAAAGCACAAAGCCCTCGCAAACATAAACAAGGAGCTCGAACAGATTAGGGCGCGCCAGGCTCAGCACGGCTAGGCGTTGATTCCATTTATGTATTAATCGGTACAATATAGCGAAGCTCGCGCACCTAACATTACTGAATTAAAAGTTAGCACAAACGTAACACCAAAACATAGGCGCAGAGTTCTTTAGCTATTTAGGCGATGAAACGCGAAACTTGCGCACATGAAATTACTAGCAGGCTACCAAAGTAGCGTCTTGAAGCATGGTGGCCTCAAACCGGCACTACAAGCCGCGACAAGCAAGCAAAGGGCATGCATCCGCCCACGCAAGATTGAGCACCAGCGACAGTTAATATGTTTAAATGGTTGTAATTACAAATACCTTAGTCCGTAGACGGTCTATGAGAGTTGCGTGCAGTCAGTTGGTAGAAGGCGGCAGTCTGTGGCCGCTAAATCGCCAAAACACGGCATCTGGGGTAAACGGGCTGGAATCCGCCAAGATGGCGGTGTTAGGACGCTCTCCTCTCCACACTTACGGCGGCAAAGAGGCCTACTTCGTCCTGCCTGAAAAGATCCTCGAAAACGGCGAGTTGAACAGGGAAAGCCCCCTTTCTCACAAACGCAGAACTGGCCCCGTGAAGCCCATCACACACCCACGCTTTGGCGTGAAGACTTGCCACTCGCACAATCACACGCCACCTCCTTCGGTCAACGACCAGAGCTGAACTGCCCAGCAAGAAACGTTACGACGCCCCAAGTGGCGTGAGCCAAAACGGCGTTACCACGTGACTCTCGACAGCCAATGGCGATGCGCCCAATAAAATAAATACATTCCGGTGACAAAGAGAGCGCGAGGCCTCGCAGTCGCCTCAACGGCGTGATTTCTAGAAGGTTCGGAAATCTTACGAGCGATAACACCCGGCTGCCAAAGTACCAGCAAAGGGATGCTCTAGCTGACGAGAAATACTGCGTTTGGGGCCAAATATGTGCAAAATCATTATTATGGAATTAGGCGATGAAGCCAAATAAGTAACTAAAAGGGTTTAACATACGGGCACGCTGCCCTAAAGCCTAGGTGGCTAATTAAAATACCAAAATTACCTGACAATGTGGAACGAGTTTGTTCACTAATTATAGCTGAGTGGTCTAAAGAACGAAACAGACTTTGGTGGACTCTGTAATACATATTATCATGACGCACTTTAATTTTGCAATGACTTGTGACGAGTTTTGTAAATTTATGTCACTACCTGAAAATTCAGATATTTTAAAAGAAGTACAAGGAAAGACTAAGTATACCTAGGTTACATATTAAACTTAATAATCGTATGTCATTATTTGTATAATATATGGTAAAAAATTACAATAAAATTTATATAAAAAAATAAATTTCGTTTTTCATTTGCTGCGTCTCCAAAGAAAAATGTCCGGACTTTGTCTGGAATTTTGGGTCTGTTTGTCCTGAAAAATATTCTAGATAGATGGTCACCCTAAGCAAATGTATAACAAGAATCACAGCCAATCCGGAAAACAAAATGTTGGCTAACATTTTACAGTAAAACATAAGGAGAAAAACTCTAGAGTTGTTGCGTATATGACTATATGGCGGTATGCAAAGATAGTTCAGTTAGGCATATGAAAATTCATACCGGAGAAAAAACATAACTGCCTTATTTGTAAAATAAAACTGCAAGAGAATGCAGTTTTAATCACTATATGAACCTGCATAATATTGAAAAACCTTATCTACCTAATGAAAATATAGAGCAATGAATAAATATTGCAAAAACATGAAAATGCACACTGAAGAAAAGATTCGCAATTGTTCCGTCTTTGAATACAAAATCGCATTCGAAAGCAGAGTGGTTTTGGATTATGCAGCCATGAAAACAGCAGAACACTTTATACAAGTAATTGGCTTGAACATATGAAATGCCAATCGCAAACAGATTTATAACAGCATATAAAGATAATTTTCTTGTGCATACCTATGTAAAAATATACAAAAGAGAAACATTGTAGTTGTCTTTTTGGAAACTTAAGAATCCGCTTAAAGGTTATTTGCTTAAACGTTTAACAAAACGTGAGTGACATCTTACTTACAAGCAAAATGGACAACTTTAAAATAATAGTAGTTTGTATACCAAGGCACTGAAGTATAACTTTTTATTACGAATGTGGATTTAGTTGCCGAGGTCCGTAGGTCCAAGGCAAATACATCACATGAGGGATAAAAAGGAACTTCAGTGCCGAGGTGTACACTATGTTTTATTTGAAATCGAGAAATCGTGAAATTACAATATTTTAACCAACTTTTGTAGGTTATGTTCGGTCGATTGACGTTTATCTGTCGCCTCGCCACCTACAAAAAAGTCGTAAAACAATGGATTACTTCACTGCCGATTTCTCGTATTTTAATGACGATTTCGGCGTACTTCACTGCCGATTTCAAATAAATATTATATGTTGTTTATGTCAACTGTTACTTGTAGGTTAGCCATAAATGTTTTCAATTTGTAAATATTGCGTAAATAAGATAGTGTAATTTTTTAAGTAAAAATGCATTTATACTTAATTTAATGTTAGCATAGGCGACTGCAGAAACAAACAATTACTGTTGTTATTTAAGTTAAGTAAATTTGTTACTGTAGTGTAATAATAGTATAATACACAAGTGTATTTGTCTAACATAAATTTTATATAAAATAATCGAAAATATACGATCATCAATAGTGTTGATAGCTTTAATCATGTTTTGGAGTTATATAAAGGGTGCGTATAAATTGGCGAATGGCGATGTTGGTCATAAAATTCTGAGTAGAAAATCGTAATACCAAAATGTTGGATTGGTCTTCGTGCCCTCACGAGCGGTAGATAAAAGATATGTTTTTTTTTAGGTAAAGTACATTTTCTGTTTCAAATACATCAAAACATCGTCAAGGAAAGTTGTTTAAATTGTAAAATTATGGCCCCATACAAAATTTCAAAAATATCGACTGACATGAAACCGTGTCAACCACAAAAGTATTTCATCTAATCTACACGGTTTCATAAAAGTAAGTTGCTATTTCTTAAATTTTGCATGGAACCATAATTTTACATTCTGAACAACTTTCCGTGATGATACTTTGACGTATTTAACACAAAAAACTACTTTACCTGTAATTAACATGTTTTTTATCTAGGTACCGCTCGTGAAGCCCCCAATCAAACATTTTAGTATTAAGATTTTCTACTCACAATTTTATGACCAACATCGCCACGTGTAGTTATTTCGCCAATTTATACACGCCATGTATAATAATAACTAAAGCTGATATTATATGGCAAATGCATATTTTGTATAATTGATATGCCGACAAAACTTTTTGCATATGTATACTAATTATCTGAAAACAAATCGTTTAAGCCAAGTTTTATTTTGCATATTTTGCATATTTATACGTGTTTGAGCATATTTTATGGATTTTGCATATTTGGTTATATTTAGCAATAATTTGTAATGTATGAAGAACTTTTTGAGATTTTTTTGTAAAATTTACTGTTTTATTAAATTTATTAATAAAAATTTTATGTATAACTGAGATATATATTTTCACTTTCTGCGTATCGAAATGAGCAGAGGAAAAGGAAATTCCCTGTTAAAATCTTTGACTATATAAACTTAGAGTGCCAGCAATCATCACTTTTCCCATAGAAGCAGTGTATAAGGAATTGGTCAACACAAAATCCATTTCAAGAGTGTTGGGTGAATAACAGTCTGGTGGAGTTAGGGGAAATCTCATTTTTATGTTGCTTACAACGTGAAGTTGGTGTTGGCAGTCCATGTTTATACGTATAGTCAAACGTTAAAATGAATGACGTCTTTGAATAAAAATTAGAGAAATAAATATACTCACACAAAATAATTGACATTTTTACATTATTTAGAATACTCCTACTTATTTTCAAAAAAAAAAAAAAAAAAAAAAAAAATAGAGCATATTATGTGCATATATTATAACTTTGGGTGCATATACTCAACAAAATGTATGCATATATATGCGCGAGTATTCGTTTGACTTTCGGACGTTAAACACGCACGGCTGAGCTTATACGAACCGAACTAGTTAAAAGTGATAAACGGTGTCATGTGTCGCGAGTGATAACCGGCGACCTGAACAAGGTCGTAAACTATCGCGGTCGAATAAAATAAACAAAATAAAATATGGATTGCAATCAGCAACCACAAACGCCGAATGAAGCGGTATTAATACAAAGAAATAATGAATTATTTCAAGAAAATTTTATTAGGACACAAAATGAACAGATTCTCTTCAATGAGTGGAAAAAAACGGAGCACGAAAAAAATGTTCTAAATGAACAAGTAAAACAGCTCCAAAACCAGATAAATTTAATTCAAAAAAATTATCTAGATATAGAAAAAAGACTGCCACAAAAAACTGAAGAAGTTACAGTCGAATATCATACCGATGAGGAAGAATTAGTAAGAGAGACAGAGTGGGTAAGAGTGAAAAACAATACAAACAAGAAAAGAAAAATGAATACGTCACTAACACCACCACCAAAAGACAATAATGTCCCAGAAAAAGAACCAATGAAAAATAAAAAAATTAAATCGCCTCCACCGATCATAATAGGTGAAATCCAAAACTTTAATGAACTTTATGAAAAGCTCAACAGTACTATAAAGGGATTTCAAATTAAAATAATAAATAATGAAATAATTAAAATAAATGTAGCGGATGGAGACAGTTACAGATTGGTCACAAAAATGCTTGATGAGGGAAGCCACCCCTGGCACTCTTACGAAAACAAACAGAATAGGCCTATTAAAGTAATGGCTAATAAATTGCACCACATGTGCAACACAGACAAAATAGTTGAAGAATTAAGAAGAAGGGGCTATAAAATATTAGAAGCCTCAGTTAAACTTAAATATAAAACTAAACAACCTTTAAATATGTTCATGCTAAGCTTTAGGAGCGATGAAGATGTGAACAAAATCTATGGAATCACAGACATAATGGGAATCCGGGTCGAAATCCTCCCATTAAAAAAATCTAGGTTAGTACCGCAGTGCAAAAAATGTCAAGCGTTTGGACATACTCAGAGGTACTGTGCAAAACAACCACGTTGTGTCAGATGCACAGGGAAACACATTACAAGGGAATGCGACAAGCCTAAGGACGCAAAACCTAAATGTGTTCATTGCGGGGGACAACATCCCGCTAACTATCGAGGCTGCGAAGTGGCTCGTGAAATTCAAAAAATTAGAGATGGACAAACAAAAAAACTAAATTTGCCTAAACAACCGCAAAGAAATAACCAACAAGTAATTAGTAAAAAATTAGATGTACAGAAGAATAACACACACAAGAGCTACAGCTTAGCACTAACAGGAAATAAAGAACAAGAATATGTAAGCAAGAGCAACGATCCTACAAATATTGAGCAAACCTTACAAAAAATATTAGAAAAATTGAATCTTATGGATAGTCGTATAACAAGACTAGAAAAAAGTGCGCAAGGAGCTATCCCTAAGCACAAAAATGGCTAGTAACTTGAGAATTATGGAATGGAATGCAAATGGACTCCTGCAACATCAACACGAATTGCAAGTAGTCCTTGATATTGAAAAAGTGGATGTGTGCCTTATTTCAGAAACACACTTTACTAGCGAATCCTACATAAAAATTAAGGGATATAAAGTGTATCACACTCTTCATCCTGATAACGCAGCCAAAGGTGGTAGTGCAGTTATAATTAGAGACACCATAAATCATTATCCAGAAACTGAGTACAAAACAGAAGAAATTCAAGCTACAGCAGTGAATATTAAAACCAAAAATTACCATGTTATCGTCACTGCAATTTATTGCCCTCCTCGGCATGCTCTTAAAAAAGATCACTATTTACACTTTTTAAACAGCCAAGGAACTAGATTCATCATTGGAGGAGACTTTAATGCTAAGCACGTTCAATGGGGATCTAGACTGACAACCACCAAGGGTAGAGAGCTTTTAGAGGCAGTTAGACAGTTGAAGTGTGTGTCATTGTCCACAGGCAAGCCCACTTATTGGCCCACCGATCCAAAGAAAATACCAGACCTTATAGACTTTTTTATCATTAAAAACATATGTACAAATTATTTGCAAATTAACGAAGGTTTCGATATGAACTCTGACCATTCACCAATCGTTTTAACGCTCAGCGAAAACGTCATTCAAAAAGAAGAATATCCAAGTTTAATAAATAAAATGACAGACTGGCAAAGTTTTAAACTCGATGTAGAAGAAATGACTGTTTTGTCAGTACCACTAAAAAACAGCAATCAATTAGACGAAGAGGTTACTGCTTTCATTAATCATATACAACAATCCGCCTGGGATAATACCCCCACCATCAAGCGAAGAACCAAAGGTAACAATTATCCCAAAGAAATAAGAGACTTAATAGCAGAAAAAAGAAGATTGAGGCGAAGATGGCACCAAACGAGACACCCAGTGGATAAAACAATATTGAATAATGCCACTCAACAGCTGAAAAGAGAAATCCTACGTATAAAAAACGAGTCCATTGGTGTTTATCTAAAGGAAATGACAAACGATCAGAGCACTGGTTATTCTCTCTGGAAGGCCACTAAAAAAATGAAGCGACCTATTATGCAAATTCCACCGATTAGGCAGGAAAATGGAAAATGGGCGCGAAATAACGAGGACAAAGCTAAAACGTTTGCTGACCACTTAGAAAAAACCTTCCAACCAAACGAAGGAAATGATAACCCAATGGATTGGGAACAGCCAATTCAAAGAAGTGTTGCAATTACTCCAACTACTCCTAAAGAAATTTTGACCGAAATTAAAAATATTAATCCTAAGAAAGCCCCTGGATTTGATATAATTACAGGCGAGGTCTTAAAAGAACTTCCAAAAAAAGCCATAATAAAACTAACTCATCTGATTAATGCTTCGTTCAGATTAAAATACGTCCCCAAATTATGGAAAGTTGCCGAGGTAATAATGGTACCGAAGCCTGGAAAACCACCGCATGAAGTATCTTCTTATAGGCCTATCTCGCTGTTGCCAGTTATATCAAAACTTTTTGAAAAGATACTACTGAAAAGGTTAAAACCTATTATTGAAGAATACAACCTAATACCTTCACATCAGTTTGGGTTCAGAGAGGGCCATTCAACTGTCGATCAGGTACACAGAATTACCGACATAATTGAAAAAACGCTAGAAGAAAGAAAAGTCTGTTCTACAGTCCTATTGGATGTAGCACAGGCGTTCGACAAAGTTTGGCATGAGGGACTAAAATATAAAATGGCAAAACTTCTTCCTCGGGAATACGTGGAAATATTGGAATCATATATATCAGATAGACATTTTAGAATAAAACAAGAAGAATCCTATTCTGATTTGAAGAAAATTAGAGCAGGAGTCCCACAAGGGAGTGTATTGGGTCCGGTACTCTACCTTTTATACACAAGCGATATTCCTGAACTTGAACATAATACGATTGCTACTTTTGCAGACGATACTGCAATAATGGCCGTAGGAAATAATCACGAAGAGGCTGCAAGAAATTTACAGATATCAGTTAACAAGATAAACAGTTGGACCAAAAAGTGGCGCATTAAACTCAACGAATCGAAGTCAACTCATATTAACTTCACTAATAAATCAGATCAGTACCTACCAATTAGCTTAAATGACACCCAGATTCCATATGAAAATACTGCAAAATATCTGGGCATTACTTTAGACGCAAGGCTTCGCTGGAAAGCCCATGTCAAAAAGAAAAGGCAAGAACTTGGCATGAAATACAAAGAAATGTATTGGCTAATTGGAAGAAACTCCACTTTGTCCATATATAATAAATTACTATTGTATAAACAAATCCTCAAACCCGTATGGACGTACGGAATACAGCTCTGGGGCTGTGCCGCGAAGAGCAATACAGAAATGATACAACGTTTTCAAAATAAAGTGCTAAGGAACATTGTGGATGCGCCGTGGTACGCGAGAAATAGTGATCTTCACAGGGACCTGGAGGTAGACACTGTTGATCAAACTATTGTCAAATTTGCAAGAAGTCATGAACAAAGACTCCTTAAGCATGAGAATGTTGAGGCCATCCAGCTCCTTGACAACTCACAGTTAGTAAGACGACTCAAGCGGATAAAACCTTTTGAGTTAGTTAAGTGATAGTGATAAAAGCAGAGTATAGTGTTTGTGAGCTTAAGAATACACGTCAGGATTTAGTGTAATTATGTTATTAGATCCTAAGGAACACTAGTGAGTAAGTTCTTAGTTATAGGTGTACATAGCGATAGTAAATTAGGTTAGAAAATAGTTACTCATTGGTCGATACTTTGACCAGATTGTAATGTTGATATTAAATATAAAAAAAAAAAAAAAAAAAAAAATTATTATAACGGTGGTGGTATTACATTTTTATTCCGTACATTAACATTATGGACATCAAATCTAAAATTTATTTTATTATAAAGATAAGAAGGAATTTTATTAACAACAATTTTATTATATAAATTAGCAGCATGGAACACCCTTATGTTTGATATATTTGACCACCCTATTTCAGTTAATTTGTGTGAGATATATTTATGCTTTCTAATGCCAGAAATGCATCGCAGATCAGTAAAAGTGGCATGGAGTAGGTATACAATAGTTTAGGATGTGGGTTATATATGGTACTAAATAAGGACAGCAATGATATAACACCCTTATACTAAGGTCATCAGCACGAACAGCGTTAGTCTTGATGCAAAAAGAACCGTCATGGCATCACCCTCAGTAACTTCTTTAAATTTAAATGAGGTCTCAAACGTTTTTAACTTATTAGCTGAATAAAAATTTAAGAGATCATTATTATTGATTGTTTTCAAAGATTTAAGATAATTAATAAATGAGTTATTAATTTCGTCAGCATTTTTAAGATGTAGGGGAATAACGGCAACTTGTAATTTTTGTTAAATATTGATGGATAATACCTTACAACCCTGTTTATTAAGCTGAAACTCTAGATATGCTTTTTTTGTCTTATTGCAAAAGTTACGTAATTATGTAAAGATTTGTAATAGTCCCAGTGCGCAGGACTTTTTATCTTGTGTATCTCCGCAAACGCCTTATGAATTTAATATTGTCTGTCATCCAGGGAGCTTTTGTTTTAGTCCTTTTAACCGTCTTTATTTCTGTATGTATTTCAAGTAAATTTAATAGCTATTTAAGTAACAAGCAATGTAAGGACTTATTACCATTTGAGGTAGGCAAGTACAAGCCAAGGCGAAGCCGAGGATTGTTGTCTGCCGAATATAGGATTATTACATATATGCTCCAAGGCATCTATAAACGCAGCATATCCAAACTCCGGCCATTTGTAAACCGCGTCAAACATTAAACATGTATTTTTAATTTTCAATTTTATTCATAATTGTTCTATAGCCATATGGGTATGTATTAAAGGACATATAGAAAAATTTATAGAATTTTTAATGAAGATACCTACCTCACCTCTCCAAGTGCAAGTAACTCTATCTTTGCCTAGAAATGTATATCCTCGCACATGAACTGCATTATCAGGAACTTGTTGAGATAGCCAAGTTTCAGTCGCACCTACCACATCATAGCTATTGGACAGCAAACTCTTTGATTTATGTAAAGCCAGCTAATGGCGATGTGCATTTATATGGGCAATAAATTATTATGATGCTACCAGTCATCCCTTAACATTGAAGCTAGCTATTAAATAAAATAAATAAAGATTGTATTACATAAAGACATAACATTCATATAATAATATAAAATAACAGTATCTGCTAAGATATAATAATTTAATTATTCTCTTTTTTAAAATAGTGTATTTCCTGAGGTTACTATTAATCACTGGAGGAACTATGCCATGCATGTAAGTAAGTAAGGGTCACCTGAGACTTCCCCCACTCCTTCGATTTTGGGACACAGGTGTGCCCAGGTGTGCTCAGGTGTACAAGTGTGCCAAAGTGCACAGGTGTGCAGGTGTGCCCAGTAGGGTGGAACGAAAAATTGGATTTTTATTTTTTC